>APFE030531094.1:216723-249241 GCA_000404065.3 Pinus taeda
CTACAACTCCTGGGGCTTCCTGTCTCTTAATTTTATCAACCCGGTAGTTCGTACAAACTTGGAAGCGGCGGTGCTATATGCACAAGTACTAGCTCTTGTCGCAGCTGTCACTTGTCAGCTGGCACAAGTCCGCTAGGGCTCAAGCCAACTTCTATAGGCTCACAAAAGAAGCTTTATCAAATGATGGACGAAAACTAGCTCAAAGGAGACTAATCTACTTGACAAAAATGAACTGAAAGCAAATCAAAGCATGTAACCCTAGGAACCCCTAATTTGACTAGTCTAATCTCTATAAAGCAATGAAGATGAGTAATACTTCTACCAATGCTGCTATTACCTCTAATGAGTGGAAATGCGTGGATCTAAACTACTTTACATTATAAAAGACATGTTTTTGTACTTTCCATTAAGTCGGGGAAATATTTGTGATTTTGTGCTTATTAGGGTTTGATTGTGCAGTTTGAATGAAGAAGGGAGGAAAGCGTGGGACTGGTTGGGGAGGCTAGGTGAGGTCCCTATGGACCCTTGGCATTCATCCACAGAGGTTTTCCACGTTCAGAAGCTCGGCAACCGCGTGAATGACCTCCTACAGGATGTCTGCAGGGGATCCTACAGGAAACTCAGGGTTTTCTACAGGATGTCTCTGAACTGCTACAGGATGATCTACCGTGAAGGATTTAAGTGATGGGAATAGTGATAGAAGGGTAGGAAAGGATGTGTGAGGTAGGGATCAGGCTGGTGAGGGCTCAGAAGTGGAAAGATGAGATGGGAAACAGGTGTAGGGAGTGGGTTGAAATGATGTCTGTGAAGGGTCAAGGAATGAAGCTACGTGAGGAATAGGAGATGTTTAGGAAGGGACAGAACGCAGTGTAGGTCAAGGTAGCGTAATTGCATGCAGGATCACAGTGGAGAGGATGGTAATGAAACGAGAGGGAGGAGAGTGTAAATGAAACAAATGATCAAAACTGCTTATCCAACCGGGAATGCATCAACCTACACTAAGTGTACCGTGATTTTATTGAACAGTGATCCAAAACGCAAAAAGAAATACGTATGGGGCTGTGATGAAGAGATGTGTGGTATGTGTAAATGACAAGGAAGCATCTAAATCCAAATCATAACTGTATCAAACAAAATCATGTGTGTTTTTGGTGGTCTGCTGTGGACTGCACCCCAATCTTCAAACGAGATGGCAGTGAGCCTTAACAACCGTTTTTGCTGGAGCTCCAATGGATGTTATATCTCCTCTGCTACACTAAGCAAGTGGAAGTAATTGTACCATAAGCAAAATCTATCTAAATCATAAGAAAATCAAATTACCAGACTGCCATTCGAATTGCATGTGTAAATGAAACTTAAAGTGCTGGAAATGAAATAGAAAAAACACTACAACAGAGGGGATCTATGGCTCTCAGGTTGGGCCCTAACCTGAGAGCTATAGTCTCCTAATAAAACTCAGGAATAGATCACAAACTATCCTCTTTATTCATAATTCAACGTCATGCCAAATTGGCTTACAGCAAAAAACAAAACTGGACTGCTTCCAAAATTATATGATAACCCGAGAGATTCAACAACCTATATAAGGCTAAGGCCTCCATATTTATACAAAAAAATGATGATCCGCCAAGTAGCCTTGATTCTAGGAGCTCGGCTGTCCAACTGAAGTTTAACTGCGGATTTGTGAGGCAGTCAGAACAGGCAGTCAGAACTGCTGTTCTGGTAGAACAGTTTATGACTGTTGTTCCTGTAGGACAGCTGGCTACTTCTTGGAGCTCGGAGGGGAGATTGATTTGAGCTCGGAGTTCTTGGTGGGAATCACGAGGAATGTCCCAATACCGTGGACATCTCTTCGCAAAATCAGCAGTGCCACCTTATTGTCTCTTTATCCCTTTTGCGTTGTCTCTTGCTCCCCTTTTTAATGCCAAAACCTGGAATCACAATGCATTAGTCACGTAGATGAAGTGTCTAACCTTCCTCCTACAAACAACATGAATAAACTAAGAAATGCATGCATAAGCAAATAAAGATGAATGGTTTGAGCAAGTAAAGTAGGCCAAAATGAGCCCAAATTGTACCAAAATTGGGGCTCATCAAGCTCTAGAACCAAGAAGAGGCAGCATAGAGAGCCTAACAGATACCAGGTCTTAGTAGCACAGGTTGAAGAACCCTCTAGCTTTCAAGAAGTCGTTCAACACCAAGTTTGGGTGGATGCCATGGTAGAAGAGTATAGTTCTATCATGATGAATGATGTCTGGGAAGTAGTACCTAGGTCAGAGGATAGATTGGTTGTAGGATCAAGGTGGATCTACAAGATCAAGTATGTTGTGGATGGAAGTATAGAGAAGTACAAGGCTAGGTTCATGGCAAAGGGGTATGCATAGAAAGAAGAAATAGACTATGAAGAGAGCTTCTCCCTAGTAGCTCGATATACCTCTATCAAATCCGTTATATCCCTAGCAGCTAAAATAGGATGGGAGATTCACCAAATGGATGTCAAGACAACATGGCCTGACAAGGGTGATAGAAGAAGAGCTGTATATAGAACAGCCTGAAGGCTTCGAAACGCGTGAAAAGAGAACTCATGTGTGTAGATTAAAGAAATCCATGTATGGGCTCAAGTAGGCACCTAGAGCATGCTATGGTCAAATTGATAGTCACTTGCAGAAGTTGAGATTCGTCAAGATTGATGTTTATCCCAATCTCTACTATTTAATGGTAGAGAATGAGCCACTTATTTTGGTATTATCTGTGGATGACTTGTTTTTAACAGGATCACCTATGCTCATACAAGACTACAAGAATAACCTTGAAGCAGAATTAGACATGAAGGATATGGGCTTGATGCATTATTTTCTAGGGTTGGAAGTTTAGCAGAAGAATTAGGAGATATTCCTTGGGCAAGGAAGATATGCTACAAAAATCCTGAAGAGATTCAGAATGCAGGATTGTCAGCCCATGGCTACTCCCATGATCACCAAATGGAAGAAACTAGATGCATCAGGAGACAAGGAGGTGGACCCCACCTTCTACAGACAACTCATTGGGTCACTCATGTATTTTGTCAACACTATGTGAGACATTTGCTTCACTATCAACACCCTTAGTCAATTCATGGTGGAACTGAAAAGGGTGCATTGGGCAGTAGCTAGGCACATTCTGAGGTATGTCCGTGGAACAGTTAGATATGGGTTTAAATACTTCCGAGGGGATGACATCAGATTGAATGGATTCATAGATGCAGATTTGGCAGGTAGTTCATTAGACCGGAAAATTACCTCTGGGTATTACTTCAATGTTGGATCCGGAATGATCTCTTGGTGCAATAGGAAGTAGAAATCGGTAGCTTTGAGCTCAAAAAAGATGAATATATGGCATCCAGCACATCTACGTGCGAAGCTATATGGCTCAGAAAATTGCTTGTGAGTTTGTTCAGAAAAGGATGGAAGCGACCAAGATTTACTGTGATAATCAGATTTGTATCAAACTCTCTGAGAATCCAATATTTCATGATCGACCGAAGCACATTGATATCATATGTCACATAATCAGAGACCGTGTTTAGCATGAGGCAGTATAACTACGGTATCTCCCCACAGGAGATCAGGTATCATACATACTCACAGGCTCTAGAAAGAGCTAAGTTCATTCAATTCAGAGAGCATATGGGTATGCTAGAGAATCTATTTCAATAGAAGAAATATGTAATTTATCAGTTACAGTGGCAGGGAATGTGAGAGAGTTGCAATACAAATGCAGTGTTGGTAGTGGTAGTGTCAGAAGCAGTATAGATGCAGCATTTGTGCAGTAGTTGGTAGGCAGTGATCAACAACGTTTAGGGAGATGTTACAAAATAGGGTGATGCTTCGGTAGGTTGCATTGTTAGAGCACATTTCTCGCTAAGACAGAGTGTTGATTTATGGTAGCATTACATGTGCTCTAAGTCTCAAATTTTGCATGGAGCCTTAGACATACGTATTCCACAATACCCAAAAATAGTTTTGGGAAATTGCACCCAAAGGCAGTTTTATTAGGATAATTAATTATTTTTAATGGGACCCTAAGTCTAAACTTAGGAAATTAAAATAATTAATGGGTATTAATTTAAAATATGGGTGTAACTTCTAGAAGAAGACAAATATCAAGTCCACATGATCTGAGCCATTAATTATAATCTAATCTAGGTCGTTGTTTCTCAACTAGAATATTATAAGAAGGGCATCGAGGGGCATATGGAACACACACCAGAGGCAGATACTTAGTTACCCGAGTAAGATCAATTTTCTCACTGGTCGAAGTTCGAAAAGAGAAAATTGAATCAGAGGGAGAGTTGCAAGTGAGAAGGAGAGAGAGAGAGAGGGTATCAGCATCAGTCTAGAGGTCAAGAGCGGAAGATGCAGAGAAGAAGGAGAACAATGCAGAGGCTGTGACACAGAGGAGGGACAACACAGAGGCAATGTGACGTTTAGATTGTGCAGAGGCAATGTGACGTTGGAAAGAATTTGCATGCTTAGCAAGTTCAGCGTCAACATATGTTTGGTACATTGATAGCGGGGCTTCAGCCCATATGATTGGAGTACGAGAATATTTCTCAAACTATCAAGAAGAACAAATGGACTTCCAGATTACTATGAGAAACAAAATGAATTGTACTCTAGTAGGGAGAGGAACCATATCATTTCAGATGGAAGCAGGAACCAGCATCCGAGCCACCAATGTTCTGCATGTGCCTGGTTTAGGAATGAATCTAATTTTAGTGTCCCAGTTACAAGACAAGGGATATGATGTATACTTCATTGGAAAGAAAGTATACATCAAACATCTAAGATGGAAGAAGAAGAGACAAATTAGAGCTCGAAGCAACAGACTGTATAGGCTGCAACTCGAGTCTCCAATGGCACTGATAGGCAGCAGTCATAATGGTGAAAAGGAACAAAATGAATTATGGCACAGGTGAATGGGACACTTACACCATGGATCACTGAGAATGCTCAGATCGACTGTGACAGGAGTTCCGGTCCTTAGTATTGAGCATGATGATTTATGTAAAGGATGCGTACTATGGAAGTACACTAAAGCTGCTTTTTTCAAAATCAACAATAGAGCAGAATGTGTATTGGGATTGATACACTCAGATATTTGTGGTACAATTTCCACAAGTGCTCTTAGTGGTGGCGAATACTTCATCACCTTTATTGATGATCACTCTAGAAAAACTTGGATCTATTTCTTTAAGACCAAGGATGAGGTCTTTGATCGATTCAGAGAGTTTAAGGCTCTCGTTGAAAACACAACAAGGAAAAAGATAAAGATATTGTGTTTAGATAATGGTGGAGAATATGCAAACAAATACTTCACAGATTTTTGTGTAAAGGAGGGCATCAAAAGGGAATGGACAACTCCATATAATCTGGAGTAGAATGGAGTAGCAGAGTGGAAAAATAGAACTATTGTTGGGGCAACAAAAGCTATGTTGTATGATCAATACTTACCTAGATTCCTATGGGTAGAGGCTTGCAACACAACAATATATATCCATAATAGAACTCCTCACAAAGCGTTGGGGAAGAGAACAACCGAAGGTGTCTTCATAGGGAAGAAGCCGGAAGTAAGTCATCTTAGGATATTTGGAAGCATGGCATATTGTCACATTCCAGACAAAAGGTGTAGTAAACTGGATCAAACTACAGAAAAGGGTTACTTCGTAGGATATAGCTAGACCTCAAAGGCATATAGAATCTACATTCCTAGCAGCAGGAAGATTGTAGTGAGACGGAATGCAAAGTTCATGGAGGATAGAGCTTTCAGGAAATATCGAGAGATGCCAATAGAAGGCCAGTCAATAGATGTCCCATTAGTCTAGCAGCTGCAGGGGTAGCAAGGAGGACATGCAGGAGGACAAACACCTGGATCGAGTACAGTGACCAGTACTAGCATTTCCTTAGAAGAAGGAAATCCAGATAGTTCTCAGCAAATGGAATGACAGGACCAGGAGGAGGAGTTTATTGAGCCTCCCACCACCAGTGGTAGAACCAACAGGGAAGTATGGTAGATGTTGAGGGACGCAGAGGAGTTTGTTGGAGCTCCTAGAACCAAGAAGAGGCAGTGTAGACAACCTAACAGATATCAGGTTTTGGTAGCACAAGTTGAAGAACCCTCTAGATTTTAGGAAGTCATTCAACACCAAGTTTGGGTAGATGCCATGGTAGAAGAGTATAGTTCTATCATAATGAATGATGTCTGGGAAGTAGTACCTAGACCAGAGGATAGATCAGTTGTAGGATCAAGGTGGATATACAAGATCAAGTATGTTGCAGATGGCAGTATAAAGAAGTACAAGGCCAGGTTTGTGGCAAAAGGGTACACACATAAAGAAGGAATATACTATGAAGACACCTTCACCTCAGTGGCTCGATATACCTCTATCAGATTCATTATATCCCTAACAACTCAAATGGGATGGGAGATTCACAAGATGGATATCAAGTCAACATTTACGAATTGGGTGATAGAATAAGACAAGTATATAGAACAGCCTGAAGGCTTTGAAACGCTTGAAAAGAGAACTCGTGTGTGCAAATTAAAGAAATCCCTGTATGGGCTCAAGTAGGCACCTAGAGCATGGTATGGTCGGATTGATAGTTACTTGTAGAAGTTGGGATTTGTCAAGAGTGATGATGATCCCAATATCTACTATTTAATGGTAGAGAATGAACCACTTATTTTGGTATTATATGTGGATGACTTGTTTTAACAGGGTCATCTAGGCTCATACAAGTTTGCAAGAAGAATATTGAAGTAGAATTTGACATGAAGGATATGAGGTTGATGCATTATTTTCTAGGGTTGGAAGTTTGGCAGAAGAGTGGGGGGATCTTCCTTGGGCAAGGAAGATACGCTACATAAATCCTGAAGAGATTCAGAATGCAGGATTGTCGACCCATGGCTACTCCCATGATCACCAACTGGAAGAAAATAGATGCATCAAGAAACAAGAAGGTGGACCCCACCTTGTACAGACAAATCAATGGGTCGCTCATGTATCTGGTCAACACTAGGCTAGACATTTGCTTCACTATCAACACCCTTAGTCAGTTCATGGTGGAACCGAAAAGGGTGCATTGGGCAACAACTAAGCACATTCTGAGGTATGTGCATGGAACAGTCAGATATGGGTTGAAATACGCCTAAGGGGATGACCTCAAATTGAATGGATTCACAAATGTAGATTGCGCAGGTAGTTCAGTAGACCAGAAAAGTACATCTAGGTACTGCTTTAGTGTTAGATCAGGAATGACCTCTTGGTGCAGCATGAAACAAAAGTCGGTACATCTGAGCTTAGTAGAAGTTGAACATATGAAACCAGCACAACTACATGCGAAGTTATATGGATTAGAAAATTGCTTGTGAGTTTGTTCATAAAAAGGATGGAAGCGACCAAGATTTACTACGATAATCAGAGTTGTATCAAACTCTCTGAGAATCTAGTATTTCATGATCGGTCAAAACACATTGATATCAAATGTCACTTTATCATACTGTGTTCAACATGGGGGCAGTACAACTATAGTATGTCCCCACAGGAGATCAAGTAGCAGATGTACTCACAAAGGCTCTAGAAAGAGCTAAGTTCATTCAGTTAAGAGAACAGATGGGTATGGTAGAGAATCTGTTTCAGTATAAGAAACAAGTAATTTCTCATTTATAGTGGCATGGAATGTGAGAGAGTTGCAGTAAAAATGCAGTGTTGGCATTGGCATGGTCAGCAGCAGTACATATGCAACATTTCTGTAGTAGTTGGTGGGTAGTGATCAACAACGCAAAGGGAGATGTTATAGAACATGTTGATGCTTCAGCAGGTCGCATTGTTAGAGCACATTTCTTGCTAAGAGGGAGCATTGATTTTTGGTAGCATCGGATGTGGTCTAAGTCTCAAATTTTGCAGGGAGGCTTAGACATATGTATTCCATAATACACAGAAATCGTTTTGGGAAACTCCACTCGGAAACATTTTTATTGAAATAATTAATTATTTTTAATGGGAACCTAAGTCTAAACTTAGGAAATTAAAATAATTAATGAGTATTAATCTAAAGTGTGGGTGTAACTTCTAGAAGAAGACAAAGATCGAGTCCAAATGATATGAGCCATTGATTAGAATCTAATCTTGATTGTTGGTTTTCAACTGGAAGATTATAAGAAGAACATCGAGGGGCATTTGGAACACACATTAGAGGCAGATTCTCAGTTACCTGAGTAAGATCAATTTTCTCAATGGTCAAAGTTCGGTAAGCATTTCATGAAATTTTAGCCTAAAAGTGCCCATGAAATTTTCACATAATTTCCATGTCATATTATGTAAACCAATCAAAATCCTTTAAATTTAAATAGAGGTACATGACCTAAATAATTTTTATTATTTAATTTTGTAATTTTATTATAATTATTTGTATATTTTAATTATTTTCGTGAAATACTTTATTATATTATTTACCTACCTTTATCCATATTAAATATAATTATTATAAATATATATATATATATTAATATATATATATATATATAATAAATATGTGCGATGTATATCTTGATATTAGTGAAAAAAATAATATTAAAAATGGGGGCTCATTTGACATTAACAACCATGCTAAAAAAATACCAATAACTTATTAAAATATAAATTTATATCGACAGTTAAATATAATTTAAATATATGTATTTATAGTTAATAAAAATAATTAAATTAAAATATATTTATAGTTAAATATGAAATAGTTAAAAAATGTATTTTAGAAAGTACAAATTACCGAATTCCAACAAAAAATATAAAATATATACATTGATTTTAGAGTTTTGTGATCCATATTGTTATTGAGAATGTCTTTTGAATTAATCACATCATTGGTTTTAGGTCGATGTTTCGAACCATTTATTGTGGTTCATCCTCATGACAAAGATGAAAAAATAATCTATCTGGGTATAAATAGAAGAGATGCATGAAGTCCATTATATAAACATTGGAAAACAAAGATAGTAAAATAAATATAAATATTTTAAGTTTTAAAATGAACGTTAGGATAGAGTTTTGTCAAAATTTTATCTAATAATAATATTAAAAACGATTATTTAGTTATGAAAAACAAAAGAAAAATATAAATACATAAATAAATAAACTAAAAAAAAAAGGATGAACATTAGGATCTAAAATTCGACTTTTTTTTTTTTGTAGGCTGGGGCGTGACTCTCCGATTTATATGTCCATTACGTACCCCTCAACGGGGGAAGGGTAGCCCAAGATTTGAACCCAAGACTTCCGGTTCGGTGAGACTTCATTTCCACGGCCATTGTCGCTTGAGCTACCCCATGTGGACAAAAATGTTTCTAGTGCATTCAACATCAAGGATTCACAAAGTCTCTAGTGATTACAACAACTCCAACGTCAAAAAAGTAAACTATGAATGTTCAATTTATAAGAATCAAACTCCTAATCTCTCTCCACCAAAGCACACACTTTACCATTGCACCATAGTTGTCAAAGTTCTAAAATTCGAATTATTATAAATAATATTATACAAGATTAATATTAGATATCAAAGAAAATGGAAAAAATATATAACCGTGAACATAAAAATATAAAAAAAAATAAAGATTTGACCAAATAAATAACTAATAAAGGAGTAAAATAATTTTTATTACTTTATTATTATTATATCTCTAATATATTTAAACTATATGTAGTGAAAATATAATAATAAATATATAATAATTAAAATATAAATAAAATTTATTAGAAATAGAAACATTATAAAGATAAGTTAGCACATAAAACATCCTAAAATAAAGAAAACAAAGAAATACATAAATAAAGTCAAATAGATAAAAA
The DNA here is from genome assembly GCA_000404065.3 of Pinus taeda. NCBI lineage: Eukaryota > Viridiplantae > Streptophyta > Pinopsida > Pinales > Pinaceae > Pinus > Pinus taeda. Next base: position 226,607 of record APFE030531094.1, read on the forward strand.
TGAATAGAAAAATAAAATAAGAAAAGCAGTGGTTTGTTCTTTCTTTAATCTATCGTTATGGATGTTCTTTGTGTAACTTATCTTTATAATGGTCATATATATATATATATATTTGACTATATGTTTAATATATTAATATATGTATAAATAAGAATATAAAACCATTTACTCACTCTTATTATTTAGTTATTGGGTCAAACTTTTATTTTTTGATATTTTTATGTTCTTTTCATAATATTATATATATTTTCCTATTTATTTTTGATTTCTAATATTAATTTTGTATAATATTATTATAATAATTATTTTAGATATCAATGTTCATCTTTCCATTTTATTTTATTAGTTTATTTATTTCACTTATATTTATTTATGTATTTATATTTTTCTTTTCTTTTCATAACTAAATAATTGTTTTTTAATATGATTATTTCATAGAATTTTGACCAAATTTTATCTTAACTTTCATTTTAAAACTTAAAATATTTATTTTATTATTTTTATTTTCCAAAGTTTATAGGGCGAAAGTTGCAGAAATATGACCAGAATGATTTTATTCATATATGGCTTTGAACATTACAAAGATATCTTTTTCCTCAGATAGACTGTTGCAGCATTTAGTAGATATGAGTTAGCCGAAGCATAACAAATCTACAGGCTACCTGGCATGCAAACAGACTGAGTCTCGAAGATCAAAACTTACAGACGCCTATACTGATCCGGCCACTTTAGGTTCACACCAGCGTCAAACACTGACACGCAGGCTTCTCGAATCACCTAGAGACTTTGAACTCGACTCATGTTGCAAGCAGATCAGACAGTATGTCCGCAGATGCAGAGTAGGAGTAAAATTCGACTCAGACTACTTGACTCTAAGACTCTTAATTTCCGAATGCCCCCTTCTCCTCTCAATCCTAGTATTTATAGTTTCTTAGTAGGTAAACTGGTTGAAATTTTTACCGGAAACCTGCAACAAGAGGAATCTCCTTTTGGTATGAATATCACACAGGAAATCATACCCAAAGGACTAACAGTAAGGAGCTAGATAAAATATTTGGGTAAGTGGGTACTACCACCTGTTATCTCGTCCCTTAAAGGCAGTGCCATGTGGGGACCGAATCTGACACGGACAAGATCATATGTACAATAGACATGATGGCCAGAATCTAGGACATTGGCTCAAAATAATTACACAGTGGATATTTTTCAAATAAAACCCACGAAAAAGTGGAATATGACTAATAGACAAGATGGCTGGAAGCTAGGCCATCGGCTTATTACAAAGTGGATATTTTAAAGTAAAACCCACGAAAACTAGAAATGTACATGATATCAGATGAGTGATCATATACATCAATCACTATTATATTGCCATTCTTCTGAATCAATATATGCTCTTTCGGCTTCATCCATCTCTAAAAGTTGGTCTATGTCAGGAGCAAATATATCATTTGGCAAGGAATCGTCAAGCCATGGAGGTGCTACTTCCAAAAAACAGCAGAAAAATGGAAAATGGAATACATTTGTTGGTCTTGTTCTGTGATCTGTAGAAATTTCTCCATGGAAGCAGACCTTCAAACTGAATGATGGTTCATCTTGCTGACTATCTGGCAGGGCTACTTCTGTTTCAGTATGAAGAAATTCAAACTCTACAGTGTAGTCATATTGAGCAGCAATATGAATTTCCCACATTAAAGTGCTAATGGTTTCCCGGAAATTAAAATTGCAAATATGCTCACTCCTAGGCATATACTTGAACATAAACAACTTAAACCGGGGACTCCAACAATTATTTCCACTATCTAACTGTGTTGCATATGCAATGACTCTAACATATCCCTGTATTCTAGCCCTCTGATGGATGGAGAAATAATCTTGCCATGTCTAGTCTGTATTTTGGATAAAACCAAAACAGATAGGAACTGGTCCTTTAGACAGTGAATAATAGACACGCCATGGCCTTTCTCTATAAGGTGACTCACTAAGATAAGCTACCATGCCAAACTCTGAATCAAACCACTTCTGCAAAATGATTTGGATGACTTCGACTGGTAATGATTTGACTCTTAAAACAAAACATTCCCAACAAAATTCATATTTACACTGACTACAGATCGAGATTGAACAATTTTTTTACTGATAGACACTAGACTAGACTAGACTTTTACTCGAAGAACTTTCTCCTTTGTACAGGGGTCTGAACATCTTGATGTCTTTAATTTCTGGAGCTCCTTCTCTTGTCAACATGTCTGCTAGGTAGTTTTCATCACCTGATTTGCAGACGATGTCAAAATCAAATCCTTCTAGCCACAGAGCCCATCTTAGAATCCTGGTATTTCCTTGTTCTAACAATTTTTTGTTAGACGAAATGCCTTTCATGTGCTTCATATCAGTTCTAACCAAAAACCTGACACTCTTCAAGAACAATCTGAATCTTTGGATTCCTCTTTTGACAACAAGTATTTCTGTGTGGGAGGATGGATACTTGACCTCTGTGTTATCAAAAGTACCAGAGGCATATGCACAAACAAGTTCCTTCTTTCCATGTTTTTGTATCAATGTTGCAGCCCATGTATGATCAAATGCATCTGTTTCAAGAATGAATGGGAGATTAGTAACAGGCAACCTTAATTTAGGAAGTTCTCTAATTTTGCTTTTTATGTTTCTTACTGTTGTAGTCATTTCATTGGACCATCCAATTTTTTCTTTCCTCAGCCTTTTCTGCAAAATCTTAGTATCTTCAGATTGCTTTTCATAGAACTGCCGGATGTAATTTAAGCAACCTAAAAATCTCTGAAGCATCTTTTCATCAAGAAGAATATCGGGGAACTTTAAAAGATGGAGAAGGACATGAGGTTGGAGCTCGATATGACCCTGTTCTATATGCAATCCTAAGTAGTATATTCTGACTTTTCCAATCTGAAATTTTTCTTCTGAGTCAGATAGAACTAAACCGTGCTTGTATACCATTTCATAAATTTTTTCTAAATGCATCTTGTGAGTACTTACATCCTTGCTGAACACAAGCAAATCATCAATATATACAATTCATATTCTACCCCTCCAAAAATATCTTCCATCCTTTTTTGAAATTTAGAGGGAGCATTTTTTAATCCAAATGGCATGACTATCCATTGATATTGACCATGGGGAACCGTGAAGGCTGTTTTATACCTGTCTTCTGGAAGAATGCCAATTTGCCAAAACCCACTTTTAAGATCAAATTTGCTGAAAACGTTGGCATTAGCTATTTTAGCAAGCAACAATTCTTTATTGGGAAGAGGATATCTGATAGGCATAAGAGCCTCATTCAATATTTTGTAATTAATTACCAACCTCTTCTTGCCACGTTTTTGTTCACTATGTTTGTTGACAGAGAAAGCTGGGCAGGCCCATGGACTTTTGCAAGGTTCAATAAGAATTTGTTCAAGGAGTTGTTGAATTTCTTGTTTGAACAAGGCTTGTTCAGTAGGCGACATATGATTAGCACTTGCTTTTCTGTGCTTTAGGAACATACCCTTCTTTATAAGGTAATGCTACAAAATATTTTTCCCTGGTCCAGAAAGCATCTGGCCTGCTTGCTGTGCAATCTTGGTGTAGCTTATCTGAGATTGCCTATAATGTCTTTTGCCCGTGTATTTCTGCATCCTTGACAATTTTTTGAATCTTTGTAAGATTATGCATAGTGTCCTGCAAATTATCTTCTTCACTGGGATTGACCTTAAGCTGGTACTCATTTTTTGCAGGAATCATAACTGGTCCCTCGTTAGTGGTAAATGTAACAGAATCTTTTCCAAAGGTAACTGGGAGGAATCTTTTCAAAAAGTCTTATCCTAACAAGACATCTGAGCCTGTATCAAAACTGTACAATGTAACATAAGTCTGTACGTGATTCAAATAGACTGGAAAATCAGGGGATATATAGTTAATTTCCATCAATTCTTTATTTACAGCTCTGAAGGACAGTTTGGTAGGCTCCCAATAATAAGAAGGAATTGCACCAAACTTGCAGCAACTACACATTGCTCCAGAATCAATTTGTGCATCTAAAGTGTATTCCTTTAGGTTTGGCAATTTTATTATCAGAGGGATTACCACTTTATCTCCTATTCCCATGATGTTTACCAAATCTACTTCCTTAGATTCCATGGGCATTTCTTCTGGAATATCCTTTAGCAGAATTCTCGCCAATTTGGAATTGGCATCATCATATTCAGAAATAAGATTTTGGAGTTTGGCTGATAATTGCAACATTTCTGATCTTGTTAGACTAATAGATGATTCCAAACTGCTAATTTTCCTCTTGAGAGTATTGATTTCATCCATACCTGTATCTTGAGAAGCTTCTGTAAAACTCAATGGTTTGAACATTGAATCAAACTCTCTTGCCTCGAAACACTCATCCTCAGTGACCCTTTTGGAAGACAATTGTTTTTCTAAACTCTCCAGCTTTTCTTTCAATCTTCTCCTGGCTGTTAACTGGGATGGTGCAAGCTGGGCTAGCTGTGCCTTTATGTCATTAATCTGATTCTGCATATTATCTATTTTATTGAAGCAAAACATTTTAATGTCAGCAATAAAAGTTTCATCAAAGTAAGAGGAATCAGATTCCAACCTTATTTTGCTGATATTAAGTAAATCTTCAACGTCTGAATTATCAGAATCACTGGATATTTCAAAATATTCTCCATCTGAGTGGGATATGAGATCCCAATCTTCTAGATTATGGACTGTAGTGAAAATGTCCATAATCTTCAACTGTTTCTTGTTCTTTTTCTCTTTGCATGTATTTGCATAATGACCTTCTTTCCCACAGATAAAACAAGTTACTCTTTTAGAAGTCTTTGCTCTTTTCCTAAATACTGTCCTCTTCTTTTTGGAAAACTTAAAAGGATAGTATTTCTTCCTCGGAGCATACTTATCTGTCTTGCATGAGCATGAAACTTTTGGCACTGTCTTTTTGGATTTGCTACTACATCCAAAATCATAAGTTTCTGCAAAATTATTACACAACTTTGTACTGAAATGCATCTGCTTTTTAAAATTGCTTTTAGCTTTTTCTGATGCACGTTCTCTTTGCAGAATAGAAACTATCATCTGATGTACTGCAACAAATGAAGAATTTTCAATTTGTACTTTGCTGGTCTCAATATACTGGTTAATCAAATCTGGAATTTTCCCTGGCATTGAAGCTATGTAATACCTTCGATAAGCAACATTATGAGGATCTGCTGCTTGATAAAGGTTTTTTTGCATAACACAATAATAATCATGTAGATAATCTATGTTACACAGTCTTTGCGATAAAAAGAGTTGACCATGATGTGCTGAATTCTCTGGCACAACTCCTATGAATTCATGTTTTAATGCATCAAAAATGGCTCTCAGGGGATCTATTGAATGTTCAATAATATTGTTCATTTCTTCTTCAGACAACTTTTCCCACCATTGTTTCAAAATGCCAGGAAAAGACCAAACAATTTGTGTAACTATATCTGACCCTAGTGCTTTAGTTTCAACTTTTCTCTGTAGTGCCCAAGCATGGACATTGTGCAAGACTGTTATGACATCTTCACCTGTCGTCCAATAACTAGATTTCGTCCAAAATATATATTTAGGGGGAAATTGTGGCTTCAGTGAACAATGTTGTTTAAAAAACACCAAAACAAATGGTTAAATATAAAAATAAATATAGACAACTAAATTTAGATATTAATTCTATATAAACAATTATTGCAATAAAAGTGTAATTTATTGAGGGATTTCGATAAAAGTAAAAAATAACAGCAATATATTAAAAATTTATATTAAACCTCGTGCTAATAAATATTGTGGAACATAGATAAAAATAAAATAATATTAAAAATTTGTCTACATGGCATTTTTTTATTAATTTCTTGATTTTTCCTTAGGAGGCTACTTTTAGGTTGAAATTTCCTCTAATGAGAAAATCGAATTAGAGGGAGAGTTGCAGGTGAGAAGGAGAGAGAGAGAGTATCAACATCAGTCTGGAGGTCAAAGACAGAAGACGCAGAGCAGAGGGAGGATAGTGCAGAGGCTGCGATGCGGAGGAGGGACAGTGCAAAGGCAGTGTGACATTGGGACTGCGCAGTTCATAAACAGGGGCTGACGCAGTGAGATGCAGAGGGAGAAACAAGTCGTCTTCTAGATCAAAAACTCATTGAGAAGTGTCCATAAAATTTCTCACAAAGAATCCTCTTGTATTATGTAGGTTGTATCTTGTACATGAGATTTTTGTTGAAGAATAATAAAGAAACCCTCATCTGCTGCACTAGTTTTCCCACATTGGGTTTTTCCAGGGACAACAGTCCAAAAATAATTGTGTCATCGTGGTTATACTTGTGCTAATATTTTTCTTTGCATTCACTTTCCACAATATTTTAATTGTGAAGTCTGTAGTATAATTTATTTCGATATTTGTTGTAGAAACACTATGAATAACTTATTTCTAAGTTAACAAGTAGAAGAAATAATATTAATTACTGCAGTTGGATTTCTATTTAGAAATTTTCACACCCAATCCAGCCTAAACAACACATTGCATAGTGTCAAGGCTCAATCCTTACCCCTAACTTCCTGAGTTGCGCAATTGCATAGTCACTAAACCTCTCACTTAGCCTGCAACCCGTTCCAGCTCAGTCAGTGGTTCACCATGCACCATCTTAGACTAGGGGTATAGGGAACTGATGTCATCTCGTTGTTAGTGAATTGCAGATGCAATTACTATATCAAACTATGACATGATGATAAAGAAGGGGATGGAGAAGGGAAACATGTTGAAATACATCTTTCTAGCTTATTATGCAAGTGGATCAATCAAGAGAAGACAAAGGGATACCAGTTTGCGACCACGACTCAAGACTTGATATCATTGAAGACTCCTTACTTCTAAGCCATAAGGAGGTGGATAGAAGAGCATCCTCAAGAAGACATGTAGCAAGAAGCAACAAAAGTACCTTGGAATTGTCATGTCATCAAGAAGTCCATGTTAGCAGTGTCACATCATGTCATGTCATGAGTTGTCATATGCCACATCATTATTGTATATCATGTAATTCTTATTTGAAAATGTATTGTAAAGTGGAAGTCCAAAGGACATGTACAAAAGATGTAGAATCATGTAAAGTAAAAAATTCATAGGAAGTCAAACAGTCATGAGGGTAGTCAAAGAGTCACAAGGGAGATGAAGCATCACCCCATTGGTTATATATACACCCTCATTGTATGAGCAAATGACTTTTCACCTTGGCTCCTCCCACAAGGCATTAGAGAGACAAGCTAGTTCTTTTGAGGAGCAAGTGGTGGCTACAACACTCCGTGATTAGAGCTAGTAGTATTCATTGTATACATGTGTCCTGGAACTTTTATTTAATATCAGAAGCCTTATGGCCAACATGTTCTTCATGCATGGATTATGAATATTTGTAAGACTATTATGTGGATGTTTGTAATTCATGTTTTCTTTCATCTATGCTAAAGTAGTTGGACTATTTTGGTTATTTTAGTGCTTATCATATTGAGAATGTGTTGTAATGGTTTCTAATGTTGTCACGTCCTTGTGGACTATTCCGCTGGATGTTAGATAGATCCTTCTTGGTTGCGTGTGTCTCTACTAGTGTGGTACTATTACCTCTCTCTTAGAGGCTCACTTTATTTTCTCCTTCTGCAGTAGAAGAACCTTGACATACTTACAACTGAACACTCATCAGGCACACTCATTTGCTTTTCGAAGGCACATTTTCACTCCTCTCTCTTACTGACAATTAGAACCAAGGAAAATCTTTAAGAAACTAGAAACTGAGCGATATTCCAAATGGGACTCATATCCCAAATGATGTGAGGTCTAATTGGAACTAGATATCAAGGAGACCCCTTGAATGTTGGTGGGTCCAGCACCATTAATAGATTCCCATATTTCATATTTGACTTCATCAAATTCAGGAGTTGGTGGACCAACTTGATTTACTTCATTATCTGCAACACTGGAGTCTTCCTTCGATTCTTTTGAACGTTTGATGGATTGCTTATTTAACTTTCCCATCTTTGCACTATGAGGTTTTCCTTCCAATTATTAAGCTACAACTGATGGAACTTGTTATGATACCATTTGTTGGAAATACTGAGAGGGGGGGGGTGGGGGGGTTTGGAATCAATATTTCTCTTAAATTTTAACTTTATGGAGCATTAACTATTATTAGCATTAGATAAACATAAAGCAATCATCAACACCATTCAACAATGCACAACAATAATGATAGTACACCATAGACTTTTTGGTGGAAACCCTTCTAGGAGAAAAACCACCAAATGCTTCTTAATATTTTTCTTCAATAGTTTACATTAGTTAGGAAGCTCCAAATTCCAATATTTTCAGCTCAAACTGAAGGAGGCTCCAAACCCCTGGTTTATAGGCTCCAACACTCGAGTTTACCAATTCCAACTGGAAGGACGTTCAAACACCTTATGCAAGTTCCAACCTAAAGGAGACTCCACTCTCTTGTCTTACACCACTCTGCCACCATGTTCAACAAGTTGTCACTTGCCCATAAAGTTCCAACCTCCAACTTACGACGATGGACCATGTTTCATATGTTTTCATATTAGATTCACTTGTGCTTGTTATCAATACAAAACAAACTATAATACAACTTATGCTCAATAATCAATTATGCTTCTTCTTAAAATATCAAACCCTAGCTTCATAAACCTATGCTCAAATTACATCAACCTCTAATCAATCATTCAATCATACAACCTTGATTCAAAAATACATCAAACATTTGGCGATAACCCTAGTTCAATAGGAAAATTAGATGCACTGCAAACCTTGGCACATATCTTTATCCAATAAAATTATGAAACTCTAACATTGATCAGTAATCACAAGTCCAAGCTTAGCACCTCAATTCTTCTCAACAATACACTGACTACTACATGCACAAATTTCAATCATCAACTACTTAGAAAAACATGCTAATTATCAAACCCGAACTCAATAAAACCTTCACTTCTTAAATTATAATTGTCACTATACTACATACAAATTAGCACTACAAGATCAAGTCACTATTGGGAATTACCCACATACACTTGACACAATACAAGTCCTCTCTACAATAGTTGTAGTTGTAGATAACTCTAGGGCCGCTTGGGTTTTTCGAAAGCACTATTGCGCCTTCAATTTACCTTTACTGTTGCTTTGTTCTTGGGAGTTACAATTTTATTTTTGTAGCAAACATATTTCAACTAATGCACAAGTAACTACTAAGATGCTTTTTAAGAACTTTACCTCACTAAAATAGCTCATTACACAAGAAACCAAAAAGAATGTGACAATATCATTGTTTACAAATCTACTAATGCGTGTGTTGGCTTCGCAAAACTCATCTCTGCTACAAAAACAAATTATACCCTTACTAAACATTAATTTGACCTTTGTTGTTACAAGGAATAAGAGACTGATGATAATGGAAATAGACATACAACAACAACATTATCATAGTCTATGTTGTACATTACATCTAGAACCACTTAACAACCTTGTTACATCAATCATCAATACATGATACTAGTAGCAACGTACCAACAACGACAATACAATGCTCATCACAATATGGCGATATAATACAATACATTGAACCTATACTATGGCAACAATATATTAGCAGCCCTTCACAAACTCCGCAACAACCATATGAACTCTAAGTCGCCATCCATCTAATGCACGGGTGATTGCATATTCCATTGATACCATTACACTTAAATTATTCTCTTCATAGCAATGATTTGGTGGAGAGACAATTAATTCATTGTTTAGTATGCACAAGTTGTCAATGCACCAAATTGCATGGTCAATCAATAAAACACAATAGACATGAAAGAGAACTCGAACAGGTTCATTTTTTTCAAACAAAGGTAGCTTCACGCACATGGGTAATCACTAAACTTTAATCGCCCAAGTTGACTAACCTTTTATTTTTCTTCATATGCAACTCTGATGGATTATGTAGGCATGCACATACATTGGTTACATGACATGTCACAAAACTCAAATGATTCACTGCCCAACCTCAACAAGACCTAGATGTATTTATAGTTTGGGGTATAATTATCATTTCTAATCAACTCGTTCTAAAATTCCTTACATGCTAGTGTAAAATATATTCTTGGCATGAGAAATATCTGCACAATCACGTCCCAACATATATTAGCATTTTTGTATTAAAATCCTCCAAGATCCAATTCAGTGATCAATCTGACATTTTCTTGTTTCAGTGAATTTGCACAACAAAAAATTTCGGGGACTTTCCAATCTGAGACATTGCATCCTAACTTATGACTTCTTGAGTCTGTTACAAAGGATCCTCTATTCAACACTTTCTTCAATACAACTGCTCATCTGTACATTGTATTAGACCACATATAAGCAGTCATATTAGATTTACAATTAGAGCCATACCAACATCATGTTAGAGAACATCATATTACTCATTACACAATAGATCAAATCACATTTGTACTTGAGCTTTTTACATGTAGTGAGACACAAACACAGATAGGAAACAAGAATATAAAAATGAAAAATGTTCACTCTTCCCTTCCAGAAATCATTCCTTGGCCTTATTTAGAAGTAGATCTAACATAGTCCTATTTTATGTGATTACAATATACCAAAAATGTGACCCCTTCCCTTAGAAGATCTTTGAGTAACCAAAAAGGTAAGAAATAAAACCCATAAATCATAAGAATTTCAGCCTCCATAATTGGCCATAAAGCTTGGACAATTACACAAAAGATTAGGCATTCAGTTCATACATTAGAAGAGAGACAAGTGCCCTTTTTATAGTCCATGAATGAGTGCCATATGACAGAACTAACGTAAGAGATTTGAATTCAAAATTAAAACTTGGGAGCCAAAAAGTGAGGCCGACTTTTGGAGGGAGATCTCAATTTTAAATTTCAAATTTCGTTCGAGCCAAAAATCCCTTCTTAGATGTAGGTCGACTTGGTTCAAATTTAAATCCCTCCATAAAGTATTGCTCCATAATAATATTTGAATTAATTCGAAATAAAATTCCTCTTTTTTCCTCATGCCTTGAAAAAAGTTCTGGCCAACGCTAAGTTGTCGCCTCATCTCCTTTTGGTGAATTTGACCAAAAGAGGGGCAAGCATATCTCTCAAACCGAGAGGACCTTCATGATGAGCCATATACAATTAAAATTGACATGACTAGGAGCATCAAGTGATGACGGTATCCAAAGAAAATTCATTGATCTACATCCTTAAAATCTTCAACAAATGTGGGGCTTTTAGGGCTTTTTGAGGATACTTGTCCTTTGAAGCTTCCAATCAATGCAAACTAGACAATATTAAGAGTGTTCAAAGACTGATGTTGGCATCAATGACAACACCATTCAACACAAAATAATTTTGATATTATGTCAGTTTTCTAAGATCTATATCAAAAAAAAATTGTGTTACATTTCCATGAGCACAAAACAATCTAATCCATTAGATAAAATCATGAATTTTGGACATTTTCTGAAAGGTTGGCTTATGGAAATGATCTTAAAATAGGATCAAACTCACACTTTGCAAGATCATAAAATAGTGGATCTTACAAGATTATTTGTGTTCGTCTGTGTTTTAATATGAATAGGTAAATTCAATGAACTACACAATATAAATAAAACATGCACTACTCAAATCCAAACTATGGAAAAAGTATAAACAAAGCAAAGAAATATCACAACACCGAAGTGATAACGAAGTTCATCCAATGTGGATTACGTCTTTGGGCCCTGCTCCAATGATGATGATGCCACTTTAGTAAGCGCAACAACTAAATAATGAGTATATGCACATCTTTGTCAATATAACAAAGGACTCTCTCGTCGAGTGGCGATGCCTCTTCTACAAATAAATCTCACTCAAACTCATTTCTACAACAAGACAAAGAACATAAAAGGGACACTCTCACATAATGTGGCATCAGGTCCACTGGAACTCGTTGTTCAGATTCAAAATATATTCAACATCATCACAAATGTCTCATGATCTTGAGACTAAAAACTGTAAAAAAATGACCACTTCTCATTGAAGTGTCAACACCGCTTTCTCTCAAAACCCCAATTTGAAGCTCACATAAAAATCGGTTGCTCAAATGAGAAAACATACATCCATAGATGAATTCCTTGTGAAATTTCAAGTCAGTTAAGTATAAACTCGACTATATTTCACTGAGGCCCTCACTCTTGAATTCTCGTCTCAAAATGCGCGTGTAAAGAAAGTATAATGACAAAACCCCAGTTCTATGTGGATGTGTACAAAGTCCACTCATCACAAATCCTGCATAAAATGGAAATCCTTTGTGCTCTTATATGACAAATACTCCATCTTTTCAGCTCGAAGAAAAATAGGTAAATGGTTAAACACCATTATGCCTCTGAAGATGACTTGTTTTGACAATCCATACACAAGCCTCTAACTGCAAAAATAACACTGTCATGATGTCCATAAGAGCCAAAAACCCCTATCTAGGCTCTTCTTGAGTTCAAAATGGAGTTGGGATGACCAAGTTATCCTTCTTTTTGCCTCTTTTTTAAAAATAGTTTGCAAAGTGCTCTACAAAAGAGCTCTCCTCCACAAAAGGTTCAACAAATTTGTTATATTCGAACTGGTTGACCATGTTGATTGGTGAGCCACCTGACTCAGGTTCGATCCATGATTTTGGCCATTTGTTACATTTTTATTTTATATAAAATATTTAGGTCATTGGCCCTTTTGTTATGCGCCCTCGTGAAGCCCAAGTCACATTAATGACCACGGGTCGTTGGCCCCTCACCCGTAGCCCCCGCCACTCAGTCACGTTACAATCCATAATCATGGGTCGAGCACTGAGTCCCAATGCTTTGCCTTCGATGTCATGTCCCCAGTCACGTAATAATCACAAAACCTTGGGTCGTTGGCTTCTTGGGCTCCACGTCCTATGCCCAACCTTGGTCGCATTATAAACCACGTGATCCATCATTGTAGGAACCATTCATTACTCCTTTTCTTTTTCATGTGGTCACGTATCATGGCATATAACCATGGGTTCCTAATCGTTATTTCTTTGCCCTTGACTCCATGGGGTCGATCACATTTACATGTTAAATAAAACGTGCCTCCATTAATATACAAGCGACATATGTGGCCCAACGATTGGGCGGTGGTTTCTTGTGCTAGAGGTCGATGGTTTGGAGTCCTGTGAAGGCCGATTCGACCCAATAAAATTTTGGCATAGAACTTGAGGCCACATAGTGTCCTTTCATAGGACCACGTGGTGCCCTCTAATCGGCCCACATGTCAACCTGCAATTGGTCCATCTCTCAACCCTATGCCTAGTCACCTTGTCTACATAAGTTTCCCAGTCAATCATCGTACTGCCAAGTGCCCTCGTCTAATTCATCCTTGTCAAATCCATATCACCAATCACAAGCAACCACACTAGCTGACACGTCACTATACAACCTGTCACATTACTATACATATGACACGTGGCAAAAATTCATTGGCCCAACTGGACATTGAAAAATCCAAAATTGAGTGACATGTGGTAGCCTCTCATACTACCACATCACCATGTTGACGTTAGCAGTACAAACTACTGAGTCATCCTACTTGCTTATGTTGACCCAAACTTTGACCAGCCATAACTTTGTCATACGAAGTTCATTTAATGTGATTCAAGCGTTGTTGGAATTAGAATTTTTAGCTCTACGCAATGGAGTTGTTTATAAGGAATTCTGAGACAATGAATTTTTGGGCATTCAAATATCCACCTAGATCACCCCTTCCCACAAAGGGAACTTTTGGACTCCAAAAGTTTTACAAGCATGAAATAAAATCAACTCTCAAATTCACATACACATTGATTCAACAATAAGCCAGAAAAGACATAAAATGCCAAAAAGACACTATTGCATATAAGTGATTTATACATGACATCACTTTACAAATTACCTAATGGGAATATAAACAAGTAATTATAATTTTCAAAACAAGTTAACTATACAAAATGGTCTACCCATTGTTTGCCTAACTAGGCCTATGGGTTCTCTTTTTGCACTTGCTCTGCTTCAAATGCTACTTCGGGAACTGCATCATCTTCTACTCTACGACCTGTCACTTCCCTTGTATGGGATCCCACTACCTCTTTGTCCTTCTTAGGATGAAGTTCTAGATGGAGTTTTCAACACTTTCCAATATGGTGCCCATTTAAACTGCAATGCATATAAAAATTCTTATGCTTGCCCATCGACAAGGAAGTCTTCATACCTGAGATAGGTTCCTCATGTCTCATCCCAATGATTTGGTCCATTTTTTTGACCAATGCCTTACATTTCTCACACTCAACCACACAATAGTCAGATGCACGACAAAATGTACAAGGAAATATTCTCCATAAATGATCGTAAGCAAAAATAGTTATAGAATACCCATGACGCTATACTTTCTTATGGGCCGTGACTTTGACGAGGAGAATTGGACTTTGCATGTCCTTTGGAACGTTCGTTTCTTTGTGGAGACAACTTGTCACTATCACTACCATCATGGTGTGATGTACCATCACTTCGTAGGATCCCTTTTGGTATGAACCCCACACTTGATGATTTCTTAGCCTCAACAATTTTGGAGCACTCTCCAATTTCTTCATGGCCATAGCCTAATCCTTCATATCGTGGTCGTTCCTTCACTTCAATAAGATTGAAGATACCTTGGCCATCTACTATGAGGCCTCTTCCATCATAGCCCATTTTGGTTAAAAGCTTCATACCAATATCCTTGGTATGCTTTTCAAAAGATGCAAAAGATGTTTTATCAACATGAACTAAAGGAATAGAACTGGAAATAATGATTACCTCCTTTGACCACAAACCCATCTTTTTCATTTCAACCATCAATGAAGAAGTGGACGATATTTCTAGAAAACCACTTTTACCAAATGACACATGGGAATAATCTTTCAAACGCTGGAAAAAATCGCAAGCATCATTCTCATTACAAGATCCATATCTTGTGTACTGGCTATGCCCACAAACTGGTTTCATTTTTGAGAGGCTCTTTGTTGTTTCCAGAATGGAACACTCACTAGTTTGTTCCTCCACAATATGTTGCAACTGCAGACACATTTTCCTCTTCTCCTCCTCTACGGATTTGAGCAATATTCTCAGCTCAACATTCTCCATTTGAAGAGATAAGTTTAATCTCTTCCAACTCTTGGAGTCTTTAATGCTTCAATTTCTTGCCCATACATGCAATTTGGTCAAACTTGCTCTAATACCACCTGATCTGAAAATAGGATCGAACTAACACTTTTCAAGATCTTAAAATAAGATGTCTTAAAAATTTGTTTGCATTCGTATGTGTCCTAATATGAACAGGTAAATTCAATGAACTACACAGAGTTTATCCAATGTGGACTATGTCTCTGGGCCCTGCTCCAATGATGATGAGGCTACTTGATTAAGCACAATAATTGAATAATGAGTATATGCACATCCCTGTCAATACAAGAAAGGAGTCTCTCATTGAGTGACGATGTCTCTCCTACAAAGAAACGTTTTCCTATAAAGAAATCTCACTCGAAATCATTTCTACAATGAGACAAATAACATAAAAGGGACACTCTCACACAACATGGCATTGAGTCTACTAGAATCTGCTACTCGGATTCAAAATATACTCAACATCATCACAAATGTCTCATGATCTTGAGACTAAAAACTGTAAACATGACCACTTCCCATTGAAGTACCAACACCGCCTTATCGCAAAACCCTAATCTGAAGCTCACATGAAAATCAATTGCTCAAATGAGAAAATGAACATCCACAAATGAATTCCTTGTGGAATTTCAAGTCATTTGAGTATAAAATTGACCATATTTCACTCAGGCCCTCACTATGGAATTCTCATCTCAAAATGTGTGTGTAAAGAAAGTATAATGACAAAACCTCTAGTTTTGTGTGTGTGGGGACAAAGTCCACTGGTCACAAATCCTGCATAAAATGGAAACCCTCTGTGCTCTTGTACAATAAATTCTCCACCTTTTCCACTGGAAGAAAAATAGGTAAATGGCTAAACACCATTATGCTTCTGAATATGACTTGTTCAATACATCTATCTACAAGCCTCCAATTGCAAAACTTAGACCGTTGTGATGTCCAGAAGAGCCAAAAACCTATGTCTAGGCTCTTTTTGTGCTAAAAAAAGGACTTATGATGACCAAGTTATCATCCTTTTCCCTCTTTTTTAAAAACAGTCTACAAAGCACTCTACAAAAGAGATTTTCTCCTCAAAAGGCTCAACAAAACTGCTATATTCCAACTATTCGAGCATGTTGGTTGGTGAACCACCGGTCTCAGGTTCTATCCACGACTTTTGTCGTTCGGTACATTTTTGTTTTATATAAAATAATTGGGTCATTGGCTCTTTTGTTATTTGACCCTGTAGAGTCCAAGTCAAATTAACGACTATGGGTCTTTGGTCCCACCCATCTCACCTGTCATTCGGTCACATTAAAAGCTATAAAGATGGGTTGGGCATTGAATCCCAATGCTTTGTCTCCAATGTCGCACCCCTAGTGACATAACAATTACATAACCTTGGGTCATTGGCTTCGTGGGCTCCATGCTCTACTCCCCTGCCTCGATCATATTATAAACCAAGTGACCCACTATCATAGGCCTTGTTCCTCACTCTTTCGCATTATCGTGTGGTCACGTGTCGTGGCATATAACCATGGGTTCCCAGTCGTTATATATCTACCTGTAACTCCGAAGTTTCAGTCACATTAACACTACCCCAAACTGTTAATTGTTACATGTTACATAAAACACACCCCCATTAATGTATAAGCAACATATGTGGCGCAACGATTAGGCGGTGGTTTGTTGTGTTGGAGGTTGGATGTTTGAGTCTCGCAGAGGCCGATTCGGCCTAACAAAATTTTGACATACAACCCGAGGCCACATGACGACCTTTCATAGGGCCAAGTAGCACCGTTTGATTAGCCCACATGTCGGCCTGTGATTGGTCCATCTCTCCACCAACACCTAATCACCTTGTCGACGTCAGTTGCCCAATCAACCACTGCACTTCCACATGTTCTCATCTAATTCATTCCTATCAAATCTGTACCGCAAACCATAAGATGCCACATTAGTTGACACATCATTGTACGTCCTGCCATGTCACTGTACATATGACACGTGGTAAAATTTGATTGGCCCAACTAGATGCTAAAAAATCTAAATCTGAATTACACATGGCAACCTCTTGTGCTGCCATGTCACCATGCTGATGTCAACAATATAAACTGCTGAGTCATCTGGCTTGATTTTGACTTTTGCCTATGTTGACCCCTAACTTTGACCAGCCATAACTTTGTCCTATGGAGTTTGTTTGACGCGACTCAAGCATCATTGGAATTAGAATTTCGAGCTCTACACAATGGAGTTGTTTATAAGGGATTTTGAGACGATCAATTTTTGGGTACTCAAAGATCCACATGGACGAGGAAAGCCCTACTCTATTAACATAACAAAACATTTAATACAAATCTTAACTATTTTAGTGAAAAAAAAATGTAGGGTGACTTGTTGTCACCCTCCTCTCACACACTAATGATATTGTTATTCTTGTAGAAACTATCGACGATCTTATTGAGCAACTCCAAGCTCTCCAACATTTTTACAAAATTTATGAGCTTAACAATACTATTGATAAATTATGCTAAACTAAAATAATGACAATTACGTCTAAAACAAGAATCTATCCTCCAATTTTTGTATGGAGAAAACATCCTTCAAGGGATCCAATTATACAAAAACTTGGGCATAGATTTTGATTTACTGTTTAATAGTGGTTAAATTCGGTTTATTCCTTAAAAATATTTTTAGCATAGTTCTTGATTTAATGAGTATAAATTATTCCTATTAATTAATAATATTAACTAAAAAAGTATTTAATTAAATAATATTTCCTAGTTAGCAATTTATATTGGTTGATAATTATAATTTTTTTTTTACTTCTTTTGTAGTTTAACTTATTTGTTTAATTATTTTTATTCTTTATGTATATTTTTAACATGTTCTAAATTTAATTGATATTATATTATATTATTATTAGTAAATTAGTCATTTATTATAGCTGTTATAGTATCTCTACATCGATCCCTATTTAAGCTATTGCCATGATCTGCATCTTCATCTTGCCCTGATGATGTACCACACTAGATGTTTTGAAACGCGTTGGAAAAAAATTCTATCATTTTACAACTATAACTTTAAAATTAAATGCAACAGTATTTACTCATTTTTCTTAATTGAAGCTAGTTGTTCTTCCACAGAGCCCAAAGCCATGATTAGATGTCTTAAATGTACACATAAAGAAGAAGGTTGTTTGTGCTATGATTTTGACTAATTTGTCTTTGAGGTTTCTGCGAGTTTCATGATTATGTAGAATTTCTTCTGGATACATCGCATTAGGTTTCTTTATAATCGACGTTTCGAACCAGCGATGGTGGTTCATCTTCAGGATTTTGACTAATGTTGAGTTGACATCACCCAAATCCAATTAGGCAATCTTTGTTAAAATTATAATTTATTGATGAGATTGTCAACCAATTTTTACTGATTTTTAACCAAAAAAAATAAATTATTTCCCTTTTGATTATTCCAAGCTGCCATAAAAGGTAATTTCTTCGCGCCTCTAAATTATTGTTAAACAGAAACATAGTCCTTGTTAGATATCATTTTGGGATTCAACTGCATTAAGTAAGTCATTCACGTATGACCATTTCCATGAGAGGTAGTCGTAACTGACTAATTTCTCATGATTTTTGAATAGTTCACTTAGCACTCATTGCATCGGGTGATGCTCACAGGGGTGAAGAAGTGGGATTGAAACTAGTGAAAAGTGGAGAACGAATCACATAGCATCAATCATCACTTCCGGGGCTTGCACCCGGTAACCAGGACTTCCCAGGAGGTCACCCATCCCAGAACTCCTCTGGCTCAAGCGCGCTTAACTGTGGTCATACGGGAAGACTTACTTAACGAGTTGAATCCCAAATGATATCTAATATTAATGCACTGCGTAATCCCCCTACTTAAATTCCAAAAAGATTGTCAAGGGATCTCTACTTGAATGGTTCTGGGGCACAATAACTTGCTAAGGTTTTTTGCAAATGGGTTAAAGCAAGCTAAGTGGGCCTTGATTGTGGGGAAACTTCCACAGTTCAAGCGCGCTTGAAGCCAGAGGAGTTCTGGGAGGGTGACCTCCTTTGGGAAGTCTGGTACCGGGTCTAAGTGCAAGCCCGGGAAGTTGATGATTGATGCTATTGTGATTTCGTTCTCCAACTTCACTAGTTTTCAACTTCCACTTCTTCACCCTGTGAGCATCACCGATGCCAATTGAGTGCTAAGTGAACTAGTCAAAATTTCATGAGAAATTAGTCAATTACGACTACCTCTCATGCAATGAGTGCTAAGTGAACTATTCAAAAATCATGAGAAATTAGTCAATTACGACTACCTCTCATGGAAATGGTCATACGTGAATGACTTACTTAACGCAATTGAATCCCAAAATGATATCTAATATAATGCACTGCGTAATCCCCCATACTTATAGTCCTTGTTATTGTTTCCACCATAAGCAATGACCACCACTTAATTATGAAGAAAAAGATAAAGACTCCAAATCTTAATTTATCATGTTTTTAGTTTACTAGTTTATGTGAGTCCCAAGATGACTCGCAAGTCTAACTTGTGGCTTGAGTAGCCACGACCCAAGAGCATCTATGCCGTCAAAATCACCCAAGGATCGCACTTGACCTAGGCCACACCAACCCTTAATATGGTTGCATTTTTCCCATAAAATTTCAAATTGATAACATTTACACCACATAATGCTTTAATAAAACACATGCCACTATCTATAATATACCCATGACTAAATCTTAATTTAACCATTAAACAAAACTATTAAACTAATAATATTAATAATATAATATCTTATATATCAATATGCATTTTAAAACACGAAAATATTATTATAATTTATTTTGACCAAGTATAATTTTTTATCAATCTCAATCTCTTATTTTGACCAATTAAATTTACTTTTCCAATGCCCTCATCCATCTTGATTTTGACTAATTAAATTAAATTTGTCAATGCCCTTAAATCTAGATTTGACTAATTAAATTTAAGTTTTCAAAATTTCAACACCCACATATTTCTAAAAGGGAAATTAAGAATTTGGTGAAGTCTATGCCCAATCCATATTTAAATCCTCAAGTGGAATGATCTACTCAGTACAGAGATGGGAAATGGGTGCTTGTCACGGAGCTTTCGATGTGTTCCAACGCCCAATCATGGAATTTTTTTCACACGTTTTTTTGCAATCTCCGCATGATAGTTTTTTGTACTTTTGTTTGTTCGAAAGGGATGATGTGACATGACCCGAAGACCGGGAAACCCTGCCCTCAAGGATGCTTCAACCGGAAGAAATAGTTTCGTGAAAAGACTTCCCTTACGGGTTGAGAGGGTTTATTGTGGTTGGATGTAAATATTTATTCAGTGGGTCCTCCACGGTTAATACTTTGAAATCCTTATTGGTTAGGGGTGATGGTTAGGGGTTGTGAATATGTAAAAAATTATATTGTGCTAGATATTTTCTATTCATAAACCAAAATATTTAATTGTTCAAAAAATAAAGTGAGGATATTTTTTTAGTATTAGAATATAAATAATTATTTTTGATAATTAATAAAAGTTTTTTCGTAGAAATTATATAAGAGAGATTTTTGGTTTAGGCGTTTTGAATTAATTAGTGTGGTTCATCATCAAGACCAGATGAAGAGGTAGATCAAGGCAAATGCTCAAATAGAGAGACCATAATTTTAAGTAACAATTATTTTTGAAAAATAATATTTAAATTATGATATTAATTTATTAAAAATAAATATGATTAAGTAAAAACTATATTAAATGGCTAATTTTTGAAAAATAATATTTAAATTAATTTATTGATGATGATGATGGTAGTGGTTAACGTCCACTGAGACCAAATTGGTCTATTGGACTTATAATTTTCTTAGTCCTTAATTCTCTGGCTTCTCGTCTTTCTTGGCGAGATTGGTGTTGTAGCTTTCTCTTTTTTCTCTACGGTCTTCCAACTTCCTTTATCTTGCATCACCTTCATCTCTTCTGGTTTTTCGGACTTTGGTGTCTTAGCTTTGCGATCTGTTGTGTTCGTCCTTTTGAAGATAGTCGGAGAAGAAGTTTGGTCTGGGAGATCTGCTTTGCTGTTAAATGAAGATTTATTTTATGCAGTATTCGAATCCTCATAACTTGAGGGGTTGTCGAGTTCACTTTTTTGCCGCTGGGCGGGGCTTTCCCCCCACTTGCCTTGAGAATTGTTTCTTTCTTGCCTGATTTCTTGTGATTTAGATTTTTCCGAAGTGTATTCTTCCTTGATGATAGTGTAATGTTCTTTTTGTGCTCCTTCCCACCATGTAGATCTGTGGTGATTCTTTCTAGCAGAATTTTTCTGGAACGATTTTGGACAATTTTTGGCTAGATGGCCTATCTCAAAGTAGGATTGACATCTAAAGAGGACACTTTCATAATGAGTTTCCGGTTCCACACATAGTCTTTACTTGCTAGATTTATTTCAGCTGGGAATCCGGTGCTGAAGTCCATTTCCACACAGAGGCGTGCATAGGTGGTTTTGGCATATTCCCCTGTTTCTGGGCACCTGTAGTAACATTTCCCAATTGCATTTCCAATGGCTTTTGGCGAGAAGAAATTCCAAAGATGCAAGGGTAGGTTTGGCAATCTCACCCAAACTGGTGTTGAGGTTATCACTGTTGTTGAGGGATCAAATGATGGGTTCCATGGCTTTATGAATAGGCCCGAGTTTTCCCAAAACCAAGGGCCGAATTCTAGAATACATTGTTTGCTTTAAGGGTTTTCAAAATCAGTTAAAAGAAATCCCTAACGCAGGGGTAGGTATTAATTTCAGTAGAAATGATAGGGTTCCATACCTCCGAGATCCAACTATGGAGAGTTGTCAGCTGTGGCCAAAAACCATTGAATTGACAGATTAGGGCACTTTCAGGAAACTTCAAAGCCTCATCGAGTGAGGCATGGACCACCTGGACAGTGGGAGTTGGGGCTTCACTGACGATATAAGCAGGAGCTTGCCCCCCAGAGGCAGACGGAACTGAGCTAGAGCTATCTTCGTGAAGCTGGGAGCCATCTGGATCTCGATGATTCCCAAGCTTATGTATGCCCTTGCAGAAGAATGAAAAAGCCTTGCGGAAGAATGCGAACGTGGAATAAAATGTGACACCCAACTACGGATCTGCAGTAACCAGATCGAAAGAAAAGAGCTTTAACCCCAGCAAAGACTAAAGAAATAATCAAAAAATATAACAAACAACAATATAAAAAAAGTCAAAGTCAACCATATTTAAAATTATGATATTAATTTATTAAAAACAAATATTATTAAGTAACAACTATATTAAACTAGTTTTTGAAAAATAATATTTAAATT
>APFE030531094.1:250069-264322 GCA_000404065.3 Pinus taeda
ATTTGATTTCAATAAATTAATTTAAATATTATTTTTCAAAAATAGTTGTTACTTGAAACTATGGTCTCTACATTGCTCTCTATTTAAGCCTTTGCCTTGGTCTGCCTCTTCATCTAGTCGTGATGATGAACCCCACTGGTTGGTTCGAAACATGTCGGCCAAAAATCTCTCTTATGTGATTTCTGCCGAAAGACTTTTCTTAATTCATTATGGATCACAAAAGCTTGAATTCATAAATATTTTGATAATTTTAATGTGTCGTTTAAAAAGAATAATATAACTTCCAACCCTTAGTATGACAAGGAATATAAATTTGTTAGGAAAGCAATTAGATATTCTCCTAACTAAATTGTAAAGCTCAATAACATAAGTATATACAAAGTTCTTATCAAAGGGAAGAAAAAGTCTTAGATTAATAAGAGACAAGAATGGGGGAGGCAAGAGCGGGAGGGGTAATATTACACCCCAACGGAGAAATCAAGATCAAATATGCATAGGGACCGGGATCAACCACTAACAGTCAGGCAAAAGCTCTGGCTCATTGGTAAGGGTTGAAAGTAGCCATAGCAAGGGGAATTCGTCAACTAGTGGTATTGGGAGACTTGATGATAAACATCCAAAAGTTTTATAGAACCAAAAAATATATCATAAAATATTAGTCCCTAATTGACATTCATATTACTAGACAAATTGAAAATTTTGACTTTATTACCTTTTATCATGTCAAAAGAGGAAATAATTAGATCATTGACGAGCTTGCAAATATAAGGGCTCATCTTGATCAAGGAATACTCTGTCAAGATCGAGGCAACCAACTCTTCAATATATTCCATGATGTTGCAGTTATGTAGGATGGAGGATGTAAATCGAAGGACACCTTGGAGAAATCGGTTCCGAAGGCTTGTCACACTATTAAGTAGTATTGAAATCATCATGATCATGATTGTCTTGAAATGCCAACTCTCGATCAAGGTAAAACATGTTGAGTGTTATTCCATATGGATAGAGGAGAGGCATTGTGTCGCTCGCAAGGATAGATGGAATCACATTGCATGCGATTTCAAGTTGGGCCATAAAATCCCTCTAGATAGTACCTTAATCCGGCATCTACAAAGTAAATGCAATAAATTCGAGCGAAAGGAGATGGATTTGATGCAGGTTACATGTAATATGAGAAGGCAAATAAAGCTCAACAACATTCAATGCAAAAATATGGCCACAAGATAGGAAAATGGTGGCATTCCCCATTATAAATGGCAATTAAAAAAGTTGGATGTGTTAAGGATTAAGGTTAAATTTCGTTCGTTCGACTCTGTGGCCTCCTCTAGCCATGACAACAATGGATATGCCGGGAGGGCTTCAAATTAGACTTCTCTAAAGGAAGGTGTTGCCAAGTTGGAAAGGGTTGGTGAGAAGGTTATGTTGGAAAGCCCATTCTCACTTTTCTCTAGTCATTCGACAAATGGAGGATTTGCAGGAGGCCATGGAGAGGCTTCAGTTGACAGTGGAGAATTTAGCCATTAAGGTGGATGATTTAGGCTCGAAAGTTGACGGGATTGAGGTAATTGTTGAAACGAAAACAATTGGTGTCATCAAGGAGGTGTTTGGTTTGCATGATCTTGCGTCCCTTGGCGTGCATGACAATGTTCAACCAAGTGAACCTATGGAGCACACTACTGCATAATTTGCACTCCAGGAGAAAGAAGAAAATGGAACTGCAATGGCCAATAACAACCCACTAGGAATGTAGAGTTTGGGTTTTAGATTTCTTTTTTTTTAAATGTTTTGTAAATTTCTAGTTTTTGTTGGGGTTTTTTGGAGAATTTCTGAGAAAAATGTTGTTAGAAGTACAGAAAGGAATAGGTAGGATAGGAATAGACTTCTCCTTGAATATCTCTAGTTTATTGTAGTTGATGATCACTCCTTGAATGCAAGGATACTGACCCGTTTACCAAATTGATCAATATAAACTACATGTTCCTTTAAAAAAAGAGACAAGAGCATCTTCTTCACCTGTCTAAAGTTGAGCCTGTAAAGTTTTGGCATAACATACTTGTTTGTAGAACAAAAGAAAATCATTCGATCCCCTTAAAAATTTGGGATATCTATCCTAAGAAGCTTTATGATGCCTTAGACACCATTGACATCATCTTAAACACTCTTATAAAGGTCGATATATTTTCTTTGGAAGGCATGGAATTCAG
This sequence comes from Pinus taeda, assembly GCA_000404065.3. Lineage (NCBI taxonomy): Eukaryota > Viridiplantae > Streptophyta > Pinopsida > Pinales > Pinaceae > Pinus > Pinus taeda. Next base: position 252,274 of record APFE030531094.1, read on the forward strand.
GATTAAGAAACTCGCTAATTGGAAAGCTAGGGATATTGAAGGATACCAAGCTGAAATCTTCAAAATGGGAAGGTCTATCCTCATTCCTTGTATCCACAAACTTCTCAATTTAACAGTAAAACATGACCTCCCTAAGCTTTGGATGCAAAGCCTTATTGTGCCTATCTTTAAAAGTGGGGACAAAAACATTGCCTCTAACTATAGGACCATTGTGATTAGCCAAACTGTATGGGCTCATTTTAGAAAAGAAGATTAGCCTCTGGCTTGAAATCCATGGTAAACGAGCTAAAGGGAAAGCTCATTTTAGGAGACATCACTCAACTATCAATCATCTTGTCACTCTTAGGATCATTGTCGATGAGTGTCATAATAATAAAATTGATCTCTTATGTTGTTTTGTTGACTTTAGAAAAGCTTTCGACAATGTTCCTCAGGATAAGTTATGGAAAATACTTGAAGAGATAATGGCTCCTCCCGAGTTGAGGATTTTTGTGATTTGACTTTACGAGAATGTTGTTTCCAAGCTTAAGAACACCAAGGCGTGGTGTAAAGAAATTAAATGCAATATCAAAATTAAGCAAGGGCGTCCCCTACCCTTTTTGGCATTTACATTGATAAGCTAGAAGAGTGTTTGGAAACTGCAGGATGCAATGGCCCCAAGCTCATTGGTATAGTCATTATTCTTCTCCTTTATGCCGACGATATCGTTCTTTTAGCCAGAATCCATGATGATCTCAAGAAGCAACTTAAAATCCTCCATGATTACTGCTCCAAGATGGGTATGACAGTTAATACCGAAAAAACTAAAGTCATGATAATTAAATCCAAAATGATCAACCATGGTAATTTCAACGATGATAACAATTACTTAGAGCAGGTCTCTTCATACAAATATTTAGGTATGACATTCATCGTCAACTCAACTGGAATTATAGCATTGAGAAAAGAATTATTGGAGGCTGGAAATCTTATTATGAGCTTGAAACAACTGTAAATCAACTGATCTTTGGATTTGGAGTAAAAAAGGTTTCCTCTTTGAGATTCTCGTCACCCTTGTTATTTTACATGGATGTGAGTTTTGGGGTTGCAGTATATCCAGAGAGTCATGAAGGAAGATATAGATGATTCAAAAGCAATTTATAACCTACAACCTCAAGATTAAAGGGAATATTCCCTACCTTTTCCTCTTGATCGAAGCTAGCCTTTCCCCCATTGAAACCATGCATATGTTTAGGTATTTGATGTATAAGAAGAAGATTTACAACATGGAAGCCAAGAGGTTCCCCAAAGTCGCTTCTAACTCTAGCAAAAATCCCCACCTCTGTCTCAAGCATGGGTGGCATAAGGATGCCCAGTCTTGAGTTGATGATTGAGGGATAAAGGAAGAGATAATCTTGGGGAATAAGGATAGTATTAAAAATATTACTACCTCCAAATTTAAGGATAAATTATGGGATGATAAGGAGCTAGAGGCAAAAATGAAGCTAAGGTATTATAAGGATGTGATCAACCCCACCCTTGCTAAACAAAATTATATTTCTGCCTTGACCAATACTAAAAAGAAAATGAACATTGCAAAGATAAGAACTAATTCTCATGAGATTCAAAGTGAAACCAGACATTAGTTTATTATCAAAGCACCCTTGGATGAAAGAATTTGTCACCTTTGCGATACTAAGAGGGTTGAAGATAAAAAACACTTTCTCTTAAATTGCCTGACTCTTACTCACGTCCGTTCTCATTTCCAAAATATTTGCCACACTACCAACCTTCTTGACTTGTTAAGTCAACAAAATTATAGTGATATTGGAGCCCCTTCTTTCCCTTATTTTTCATCATAAAAATAAAATATTAAAGAGTCACAATTAATATCTTACTTTCTTAAGGTCAGATAGACTACATTGGTCTTATTGGACATTAATCATCATCATCATCATCATCATTATATTATATGTTTATATTGATTGAGGTAGATTGAACATCGATAGTCAACTTTGAGATGAGTTGTAAATTAGTTTGTATTTTGTTGACTAATCACATTTTATCACTTGGTTGAGATTGTTTATGACACAAAGATTGAGATGATTTATAGACATGCTTGTTGGTCTACTAACATGTGCCTTGATTGATGGGAATTGACTTTGATTGAGTGGAAGTGTTGGCTTCCAACGTTGGTCATGGGATTGAAAATTTCTCTAGTAAAATTGAATTGACTTGATACCTCAATACAAAGGGTACCAATCAAGTGGTTAGCACATAGGAAGTGATGTTTTGCCTTGCATGGCTATAGGAATAATTCTAAACAATGCCTTGGAGTTGTTTAAGTCATTCTCAAAGTTGTAAAGGAATTATATAATGCACTCATAATGATTGCTTTCTTGACTTTACTTATAAAGTATTTAAAATATATACCAACTAATTAAAGTTTAGTGTGAAATTAATAGTTGCAACAACATTGAGAGAATGTTCAAAGATGATGCAAATGCATTGGATCTATTTAGGTCATTCTCAAAGTTGTAAGGGATTACATAATGCATCAATAATGATTGTTTCCTTTCCTCAACATTACTTGTAGAATATCTAGAATCAATACCAACTAAATTAAAGTTTAGTGTGAAATTAATTCATAGTAAAATAACATTGAAAGAATGTTCAAATATGAAGCAATATCTCTGTCCCCACTTGATGGACTTATATGTAGTAGTGGGGCAATTACATCAATTTTGTTTTATTTATGAAATGAGGGTTCAACAAAATAGAAATAGTCTCTAGGGTAAGAATTTCAGCAATACTTTTATAGCATGTTACACATGGGTATAAATATTTGATAAAATACTAAATTAATATCATTGATAAGATACCTATTATTAGTTTTCTTAATAATTTATACGTATTATTATTAGCTTTATTAATAATTTATATAAGCCATTTACTAAAATATAAAAATGCAAATACATTGGAATTGTTTAGGTCACTCTCAAAGTTATAAGGGATTACACAATGCATTAATAATGATTGCTTCCTTAACCATACTTCTAAAAGATCTAAAATCAATACCAACTAAATTAAAGTTTAGTATGAAATTAATTCATTATAAAATAACATTAAAAGAATGTTTAAAGATGAAGCAATTTCTCAATCCTCACCCAATAGAATTATATGTAATAAATTTTGTTTATTATTAGTTGAAATAAAGAATTTAAGGCCAGAAGTAGTCAATAATCATAAAGTTAAGAATTTAAACAACACTTTTAATATAAATACCAAATTCTTATAAAAAAATAACTAAATCAAATTATTATTATTAATTTTATTAATAATATACATATTATTTATAGGTATAAAACAAATTTAAGAAAAATGATATAAAATTAAATTTAATGACATTCCTCATAAAAAATTATGTTAAATGTTTTATCACCAATTCCTTCTAAATTGATTTTATTCGAAGTATTTAAGTTGTTTTTTATTAAATTTTATAAATCCATTTATATCAAAACTTTATTTATATTCAAATAACTAATTTCATTTAAAATAATAAATATTTAATCTTCTTTTGAGCAAAATATTTACATCTATGTAATTTTATATTCCAAATTAAATTTAAAGTTATTTTTATTTTCATATTTGTTTCAACTTTATAATGAACTCATTAATAATATCAACTTAAAGTTGACAGGGTTTCTTAGAACTAACCAAATTTTATTTAAGCATTAACAGAATGATTTTAACGGTTTAAAGCTGCCTTTTGTAATTTCGTTATAAACACATGGTTCTGGAGATTTCCTCATATTCGTGATAACAGAGAAAAAAGTGTCGAGGAGAGGCTTAATCTCAGGTTTGATATAAAGAGGCACCGGGAATCGGGTTTGCAGCAAGTCAAAGCCTCGAGACCGGAAAAAAAGAGAGACCTGTTAAAGACCGGAAGGCTACCGATACGTGCCAGTCAGCCGAGTCCCCTGGCCTCTGACAGCGAAAAAGTACAGGGAACGAGAGTCTCGGCAAATCCGTTGAAGCCGAGCCAAAAATTTCGTGATATTCGAACATATTTCTGCGACCATTTCGGAGACAGATTGCGTAAACAGTTGAATTGCGGCTGTCGGAGAGGATTGAAATAAATAAAGCTCACACGAATTTTTTTCCAGGAGAGGTAACTGGATGCACAGATCCGATTAGAGGCGATGAGAAACATATGCATAAATGCATAAGAAATGCTTGCAAAGAATCGACTCTCGGGCAGCAGTTCGCACAGCTCTCCGTCGCCGCCATCATCGCCTCGCCGGTCGTCGCCGAGGTATGGCGGCAGACATGGCCGGACGAAGAGCGGGCGCATGCAGGGAGTCGGCCCTCCGCTGCCGCCCCGGACATTTTTGCAAAAAGTTGTGTGGCTTCTGCTCTCTGTGCTGTTGAGGCGCCATGGACTTTTCTTGTTTGCCCCGCTCATATACATTTCAGGGATGCTGCTCTACATGGGAACCATGTCGTTCGATATGAGCCGCGTCGTTAAACATCGCCCGGCTCCCGGTTCCGTCTACCGAAGTCCGCAAGTGTTCGAGAACCTCTGGCCCTCAATGCAAGAGGACAACGCCACGTACGATGGGGTTCGTTTTCTAAAACTTTCAGTTATTTTTTCAGTTTTGCGGAAATTAAAACGCGGTGTCATTTCTTCCCCTTTACAATTTTCTTTTTGTGTTCGAGTCCCCACAGTAGGTTCGGTAATTATATATTTATTTAAAGCAGCTCGAAATTTATAGCGATTCCTTTAGCTTTGCAGGAATAGCAACGCTCTTTCTGTAAGTGTTTGGATTTAGATATTTTCAGCGTCATTCTGAGTTCAAATCTCGGGAGCAGGTTTAGTTTTTATATGTTTATTTCTATATTTTTTCAGAAATCACAACATATTTTGTCCCAACGTACTTTGGATTAAGTCTCGAGATTAGGTTCAGTATTATATATTTACTAAAGGCAACTCAAAGTTTCAGCTCATTTTCCAAATTTATAACAATACTCTTTCTTTCAGTAGTTTTAATTTACTAATTTCTCAGATTTATTTGAGTTTAAATATCGTGAATAGCTTCAGTATTTATATATCTATTCAAAGCAGCTAATATTTTTTCGACATATTTTTAATTTGGCAGGAATGACACAAATCTGTTTTTTTCTTCTTCAGTATTTAAATTAAGGTTTCCCAGCCTTGTTTTGAGTTCAAACCTTGAGTATAGGTCAGTCTTCGCATATTTGTCCCAGGCAGCTGAACATTTGCGGTTATTTATTTAAATTTTCAGAAATGAGTACGCCCTTTTTCATAGAAACTTTAAATTCAGTTATTTGGTTCATCTTATTTTATGAAGACTTTAAACTATATTTTTGGTTTAAATCCTCAGATTAGGTCCAGTAGTAATACTTTTTTTTCCACAGAAAAAAAGCAGTTCTTTTTATTATAGAAAATAAAAAGAGAAACATTTAAGCGTAGTTCACATCTGGTGAAACCAGAGACAGCACATAGACTGTTTGCCGGAGGACTGTGAAACTATACAAAAACAGAGACATGTATAACGATGATACACAGGTCATCGTTTTTTAACTGACGAACTAAAACTTTTTGAAGAAACGTGGGCACAGATTTGGATCCGAGGACCCCTGAAATAGACCTGTTCAGAAATAAAATTAAAACAGAGGAAGCCGTCCCCAGAATCTCTCACCGCAAAAAAGATTATGTAAGGAACTGCCGAGAGGAAAGAGCTGTCGTGATTTATACACCCCTGCTGACAGAGATGAAATTGATGTCCTGATAAGAATAAAAGCCCCTTCCCGATATATGGATCCTCCACATAATGATCTCTTGCCCGAAAGATCTATACAGGGAGAAAACAGGAAAACGGATACCTGAAGATTCACCTGTTAAGAGGAAAGATCAAAGGGTGGCTGAAGAGTAGAAAACGTTTGCCCCAGCCTTTTCTCTTCGATGGCCCAGCTTCCCATATTTTGTTGAAGGCCTGCTTTTGATAGCTGATCTGCTGAGAGGTTCTTTTCCCTATAAATATGGCATATAGAGAAGATTGAAAAGCGAGATTTTAATGACACAACATCGTCCAAAATTGTCTTCAGAAACTGGTGTTGACACACAGAAGACCCATTTACCCATTTGACTACGTTCTGAGAATCCCCAAAAATCTGAATTTGCTGAATGTTTCTTTGAATTGACCAACACATCAAAAGACGAAGAGCAGATAGCTCGGCGAAATTGTTTGAGCCCTGTCCCAAACCCACAGAGGCCTGTATGATGTGATCTTTGTTGAAATGGATGCATAATCCAGCACCAGCTCTGTTTTGTTGAGCAGCCCCATCGAAAAAAGCCCAGGGGAAGCCTTCATTGATAATTAAAGGAGCATCTTGGTTTTTTTCGTTATTCTTATCCGGGGAAGGAATGGAGGAGTAAATGGCCGCGCTGTTGGTGGCAACAGAAAGAGCAGATATTTCCACATTCTGAAAAATACACTTGTTTCTGGCAAGCCACAGACCCCAGAAAAAAATAGGAGGAAGATTTCTGAGATTTCCATCTGGATGCACACTCCACCAATTTCTCCAGGCCTCATCCATCTGAAACGACCCCCATTGATCTTTTATATTTAATAGGCCGATGAGTTCCCCCCAAGTTCTTAAGGAGACAGGGCAGGTATTGAAAAGGTGATTTATCGATTCACCATCCAGTTTGCATAGAGGGCAGCGACCAGGTCCTATGAAAAATCTGGATTGAAGAATGTCCCAGGTAGGGATTTTCTTCTTCAATATACACCATAAGAAGATTCTGGCTTTGAGTGGGCATTTTAGCTTCCACATATTTTTAGCCCACCACTCCGGTTCCGCCCAGCCTTTCTTTTGCATAAGATAAAAGTAGCCATCTTTGGGGGAGTACGCACCAGTTTTCCCTTGGGCCCATAACAAAACATCCTGGTCATTATTAATCCTAACATTTGATCGGTGAAGCTCATCAACATATGAAGCCCATTCATTATGCCATCTTATATTAAGACCAAGGTCCTCAGAATTTTTCCAAGGCTGGCCCCAGATAGAGTAAGGTCCAACTTTTTCCACCTGATTAAGGAAGTAAATGCCTTTGCTGCCCAGGTGTCTCAAGAGACCAGGTGAGAGAGCATATGATGCATTGCATCCGACCCAAGGGTCTTTCCCAATTCTGATATTTTTCCCATCTCCCACTTTCCATGCCAGGCCTTCTTCGATCACAGAGAACGCTGCCACCGTTGCCTTCCAAATGACAGAAGACTGCTTCGCCCCCTTATCCTGGCTGCGGATCCAGTCTTCCAGGGGGACTGGATCAATATACTTCCGTTTAGTCACCTTTGTCCATAGGTTCTCCGTCGAGATGAGTCTCCAGCCAGACTTTGCAGCCAAAGAAATACTGAATTCAGGAAGCCTTTTGATTCCCCATCCTCCCCATTCTTTAGGCCTGGCGATCTTATCCCAAGCCACCCAAGGAAGCTTTGATTTGTCATTCGATCCAGCCCATAAAAATCTGCAGCAAAGACTTCTAATTTTCTCCAAAACACCTTTAGGGATCCAGGTAAGGGCAGCCCAATAGACCGGAATAGCTAGTAAAACAGATTTTATAAGGGTCACTCTTCCTGCTCTAGACAGCCATCTAAAACTCCAGTGTGATATTCTAGCTTCCAGTTTTGCTATAATCCAATTCCAATCCACTTTTTTGTAAGAATCCGGTTTTAGCCAGAATCCCAGGTATTTAAAGGGTGAGTCCAGCGGTTGGGACTGATATGGGAAAAGATTTGACATTCTAGAGCGTTCTCTTCTGTTAAGCCCTGACATAATAACTTGTGATTTTCTCAGGTTTATTTGCATACCCGTGGCTTTCATAAAAAGGTCAAAAATGATTTTATACTCCTCCATTTCGGGGAGAGATCCATTTGTGAATATCAGAATGTCATCAACAAAAAGTAAGTGAGTAATATAAAGGTTTATAGCAACCTCAATACCTTTGATCGTGGCAGACCGTCTGGCTTTATGGATCAATCTGCTGAAACCTTCCGCCACCAACAGGAAGAGGAGGGGAGATAGCGGACATCCTTGTCTAAGGCCTCTATGGCTGTTGAAAAAGGGAGAAGCAGCACCATTGATCAGGACAGCAAAGCTAATATTCGAAATACAGCCCATTATCCAACTAACGAATGAATAACTGAAACCCAGGTGTGTGAGCAGCATCCGAAGGTACAACCAGTTGATACGATCATAGGCCTTTGAGAGGTCAATCTTTAGGATCGACCCCTTCAGCTTCTTCTGTTTGATACTGTGGAGAACTTCTTGGGCGACCCCGATAGCCTCGTGAATTTGCCTTCCTTCCAAAAAACCAAATTGTTCCATAGAGATATTTTTGGAAAGTATGGGAACGAGCCTAGAAGCTATCACTTTTGCAATTATTTTATAAATGCAATTACATAGTGATATTGGCCGGAAATCATCGAAAGACTCCGGCACATCTTTCTTTGGTATAAGTGCAATGAAAGTTGAATTAAAAGGTCTGTAAATTTCTCCTTTCAATCTGGATTCTTCCACAACATCAGTAATTTCAGATCCAATCATATCAAAGAAATGAAGAAAAAGCTCAATAGTCCACCCATCGGGACCTGGACTTTTATCCTTCCCCATACTTTTCATAGCATGTTCAACTTCGTCCTTAGAAATAGGGATTGACAGATCCTCAGCTTCATCCTCCTCAAAGAAACTAGGAAAACATTGTGCAGTCCGCAAAATTTCACCTATGGTGGCCTCACCTGTATCAGAATAAAGGTTCTGGAAATGCTGCTGTCCCAAGCCCGAGAGCTCAGAAAAAGTATTTACTGCCCTACCTGTTTCATCTTTTAGGCTCCAAATGGTGTTGACTGATTTCCTTCCTCTTGCATAGTTGTGAAAAAAGCTTGTGTTTTCATCTCCTGACTTAAGCCATAGCGCCCTACTTTTGAGTCTCCATTCTTCTTCCTTAGCCAGGAGAATCTGGTTTTGTGATTTTTCCAGTGAAAGGATACGGTCCTTAGATGCCTGGGTTGCGTAGCCATCTGCATCCACGCTTTCCAAAACCTTCAGCTCTTCCCTGATTTTTATCAGGTCTTCGTTCTGATGCCGCTGCCTATCTTTTGCCCATGATATGGTGGCTTTCTTGAGCCTTTTCAGATTTTCCATAAACATATAACCCTTGCTCTCATTGGCATTCTGTGCCGGATGAATCCATGTCGCCTTGAAGAGATTAGCAAAAGAAAGATCTTGGAGCCATGAAGGGTTAAATTTAAAAGGAGCTGGTGGCTTTGGAGGGGGAAAAGAAAGGTCCAGAAAAATAGGAAAATGATCAGAGTTCCCTACCTCTTCAACCCATTGACGAAATAGTGGTACATTTTGAATAAGACCCTCAGAGAGTAAGAAACGGTCCAGTCTCTTAGCGATCCTATCCTCCCCAGAACGTCTGTTCCTCCATGTCGGCTTTAGCTTGGTCGGGGAGGGATCAGATAATTTTTTATCAATGAAAGCTTGAGTGAAAAATTCCGTGAGAGGATCCTCCCTGGCCGAGGGACCCCATGCTTCCGCTCTACCTAAAGAGAAATTTAAATCTCCACCCATCACCAGCAATGGGGTGTTCATCACTGATTTGGCAAACAAATCCGACCAGAAAGACTCCCTACCTTGACAAGGCCCGTAAATATTTACTATTAGTAGAGGGAATGGGAAATCTGGAGAGATGATTTCCATACCCATAGCTTGCTTCAGCCCCCAACTGTTAGTAACTTTGATTCTTCCCTGTTTGCAGCCAATGGCGAGTCCCCCTGAGTGACCAGATGAGTCAATTGCAAAGAATGACCATCCAGGGATAAGAGAAGACAAGCATGCTTCCACCTCCGAGCCTTTCCCCAACGTCTCTTGGAGGAAAAGGATATCAGCTTTTGAATTAAACAACCACTCTCTCAGCGCCAGTTTCTTGGGCTTACTGGCCAAGCCTCTGCAGTTCCATGAGGAGAAGATCATTTCTTAACTGGCACAGGGGACTGCACTGCTCTAAGTGCCCCAAGAATTGAGACTTGCTTTCCGTCCGCTACATCCAGCTTAGCTTTTAATTTTGCTTTGGAAATGTCAGATTTTCTTCCCCTTTTGCCCCGAATAACACCCTGGATAAATGTCCGATCGAGTCCTCCAATAGCTATGTTCTGATCGGCCTTGTTCCCCAATGACCTGAGGTTGTATGGACAGGGTGTCTTTTGAGCACGGGACGAAAGGGTAGGCCAATGCTTGTCGCAGTTCAGATCTGGTGGATGCATATTTTCAGGAGGAGGCTCCATGCCAGATTGTGGCTCCAAAATCGCGATATCACCCGACATAATATCCTTTGCTGAGATAGATAGCTGAGGGGAGCCCGTAATGGATTCATTGACATTTGCAACAGCTTGTGAAATAATATTAGAAGGTGGATTTGACTTGGCCGAAACCCCCGTTGCTGATGAGATTTGAACTTGTGTATTTTGCTGATTGTTTTCCATCCCAACGCCGTCTGGTAGGTGGATATCTGTAGTAGCTTCCTTATGCGCCCGAGGAACTGCATCAAAATCCTGTAATCGGACAAACCCAGTGTTAAGCCCCTTCTCTGTCTGATGTGGCCTTACCACCTTCGCTGGCTCGAATTGAGTTTGGAATTTCCTATTGTTCTTGAGAGCAGGGGACCTCCATAGCCGACTTCGCCTCCTGAGCATAGGGCATTTCTTGGCTAGATGCCCATATTCATGGCAAATATGGCATCGGAACGGCAAATGCTCATAATCTAATAATTGCTCAAAAATGAAATCCTTGTACTGTAGGTTAATAGTTTTCTGCAGGCCTTTGCTCAGGTCGATATAAGCCAAGATTCGGGCTGTCGCCTTTATTTTCGTCTCCTTAAACGATAAATCAGCCTCCAGGAATGTTCCCAGCTTATTTCCAATAGATTTGAAAACAGCTTCCGTCCAGAGGAAGATCGGGAGGCCGGGAGCCCGAACCCAGACTGGAAAGACCTGAGTATTTTCCTTCATGGCGTCAAAAAGAGGAGTCCAGCGCTTCAATAGAACTGGAATATGCTACCATGTTAATTTTAGGTATGTTCTATGCTAGAGCAATTTATTTAAATTTTCACTGTTAGCAATCACATCAGCATTACGATAAACTGCAGATAGAACATAAATATAAAACGCAGAAGACAAGCCAAGGCAAGAGGACACAAGATATGGCACGAGCCAAGGGACAAACCCCACAATGTGTGGGGAAACCCTTTGATCAAATCTTCTTTTATCTTCAAAGTTCAGCAGAGAAAGAGAGAGAGAGTACATTTACATCAGAAGTCAATACTTTGACTTATCTAAATCTAACATAGATCATTTCGTATCATGATGAGATCAGTTGAAGACATTCTGCTTCAACTGATTCTCAAGGTGACTCCTTCACCTATCATCGTTCTGCATCTCGTCCATTTGCTGCACCTTACCATGTAGCACCATCATGCTGCTCATGATCTCATACATCACACTGTCCATACGTCATGCTGTACATGATCTTCATCATGTGTACAAACAGCTCACTGAAGAGCTGTAAAGTTTTGTAGATGTTCTATGCTAAGAGCAATTTCACTTTTCACACAGCAATCATACAAGTAGTTAAGCAAAATGCAGATAGAACATATAAGCAGATCTTTCAGAAGACAAATCAGAAACAGGAAAAATGTGTGTGTTCGTTTCGGCGGTCAACAGGATGCTTCAACCAGCAAAGTCTCCTTTGGTCAACCAGCCCAGATATGTCACAACAACCCTCCAACCAGTAGATGAGTTAACCCAATTCAATTCTGCAAAAGTCAATGCTGTCTTGAAAAGTCAATGCAGGGGCAGCAAGCTAAAAGTCAACGCAGCAGCAAAACGGTCAACTCTTTGACCTTGATTTTTGTGCCAGGTAGTACGGCCTTCAAAAATCGAATTTCCCACAAATTTTCAGCTTGATTGGACCAAGGGTTGAC
>APFE030531094.1:265930-307284 GCA_000404065.3 Pinus taeda
AAGAGGAAGATGTGAGTTGTGTTGTGATGAAATTCTCTCCAACTTTTCCTGTATTTATATCCATCAATGAGGGTGTGTGACACATCTGTTGGGCATGTGAGCCTACATTACAAAACTGGCCGACCTTGCACATATAATTTATTAAGAATAATAAATTCAAAATATAAGTTCTGCTCATCGGATTAAGACTATTTTTATATGGATTTTACACCTCTCTGAAAGAGGAATCCAACAAAAATATTAGCCTCTTAATCTGATCATCAGAACATGGAGTTTGGACCTAGTTGTCCAAATTTAACACCGACCTACATGGAGTTTGGCTCTAGTTGCCAATTTAACATTTTCTAACTTTGCTAAGGTTGTGGTTTGACATTTATCTTTTGAAATACATTTAGCCATTGTCAAAATTTTACAAAAAATTTTATTCTCAAAATTCTTCTAAGCATTGTACACTTGTATATTTTGTATAATTATTTTGCAAATTATTTTATTTTCTAACTCTTGTTTTGCAGCTAGGGTTTTGGGATTTTGAATTTTTGTATATATTGATAATTGGGGTTTTCAGCGATTGTAAATTTATTTGTGCATCAAAAGAAAATTGTTGGATTAGAGATATATCTAGGCCTTTGAGGGTAAGATCTAGGCTCTAAAAAAATTTTGTAGGGCCAACATCATAGATTTTTGGGCAACTATTGAAGATCTGAAGCAAATCTGAAGTTTTGGCGAGGTTTTGTAATTTTTTTTAGGCCTTTAGGTCAGGCATCTGCTTCTCTTGCTTAGTCGTGGCCGTTTCCTGCGATATAACCCTAGTTGTAGACCTGCCGTAGGCCTCGACCTCCTCCGCTGCCCTCTATCCTCCTCCTTTTGGCCTGCCGCAAGCCTTAATGTCCTTTTTTGCTAGGCCGTAGGGCCTTAGGTCCTCTCCCTTGCCCTCTGTCCTCTTCCTTTTCTCCTCTGCTGCCCTCTATGCTCCTCCTTTTGGCCTGCCGCAGGCCTTAATGTCCCTCATTCCCATCCATCAGCCTTCCTTATCCCTTCGCGACCTCCCTTCTTCCCCCTGCTCCCCTTTATTTCCTCTCGGCCTGCCTTTGTGAGCTTCCTCTCCTCCTCCTAGCCCTCGACTTCCCTTCCTTTTCCCTTCGTTCCCCCTCAGGAAACCCTCCTTACCCCTTCCGTGGACTCCTTAGAGTCCTTACCCCTGCCATGGACCCCTCAGCCACTTATCTTGCTGCCGCTGGCCTGAAAGGTCTCTTCCTTAACTCAACAGATCTCTCTCCCCTAGACAGCAGGCTTAAAGGCCTCCTCTAGCCCTTGGCTGCCTTGTATCCTTTGCTGCTGTCTCTTCTTGGCCCTCTTAGCCTCTTTTGACCTCACTGTGGACGATCATTTAATTGCTGATTAACATTGGGTGTGTGGCAGAAATTTGGAGCAAGCTTCTTGTGTTTTGCAAGTGGCCCATCCATTGAAGAGGTTTTGAGCAAGTTTTCTACTTGGCCTAGGGTCATTGGTTTGCTCCTCTAACTCTCAAAATCCTCAGTCTCATATTTGCAGCATCTGAACGTTACATATCAGTGTTAAAATTTTAACGAAATTGGCATCAAAAGCTATCTAGCACATCCATAAATCATTCATACAATTTGGGCATGCACGGTGAGCTTGTTTCATGACTGTCACATTCTCCTTTTAGGGCTGCATATTAAGGTCTGATATAAAATAGCAGTGGCATCGTTAAAGGCATCTATTCCTTGGTTCATCTTGCATATGGTTTACATTTCTTGGGCAAAACAAATTTTAGTTCTCTTTTGTTTGTGGCACATATTTCTTATCATCTTGGCATTTTGTAACTCACTGCTTCTTGAATTTGTAAGTTGTGTATTGAACAGAAGTGGCATAGAAAAATTTCATTATTGTTGCTCTATTGATAGTATTCATTTAAATTACATTCTTTACATTGAGGCAAGTTACTATTGGTTTGGTATGTGAGTTACCTAAAAGCTTCAAAGTGTGCACTAAGATCACTCTCTAAAAGCACTTAACTATAATCTCAAGAATATCTTGTTGAGCATCGTGTTTTACATCACTTGTTTTCTGAGATCTAGTGGTCTTCATCATTCTAATTGGTATAAGAGCCTTGGTATAACTTTCCTCTTGTTGAATGATAACTTTACATTGACACTTTAAGATCTAAGGATTCTCAAGTCTTCCTGTTTTAATTCAACATCTCTTAAGTTGAATGGTCTTTGGCATTTCCTAATTTGACTAAAGAACATTGGTTTTATTGCCTAATACATTGGCTAAGTGTTCTAAATAGATAAGCGCTCTAATTGTTACTTTCGGTTTATTGGTTGTTGATATCTTGAGCATATTGGTAAATCATTCATCTTGTTGCGCACATCTTGATATCTTGTTGGCACTTGTTAACTTGGCACATTCTCTTGTGGTTAAGGATTGTCTCTTAATTTCCATTAATAAGTACTTATGATTATAATTGAAGATTAATCATAACTAAAGTACTTAAGGCATTAAGCAATCTTAGCATAAGAAAACACCCATACACCTTGCATAAGCATCTTAAGTCAAGTTGCATTAATAACATGCCTCCAAGCATAAGCTTGGTTGATAGACATTTAAGGCCACCCTTTCTCAACTTAGCTTGAGGTATTCAACACCTTTCTAGTGGTTAACATGGTGACCTTTCGGTCATTAGAGCCACAGTCTCTGTAGTGCCATAGGCATCAGGTGGTTGGAACATAGGGGAAAATATTGTTAATCAAGCCTTTGCTTGCTTCCCGTTAGCTTCCATCCCACAACCTAGTCCAAATACTAGTTCCAAAACAGTTAAGAGGAAGGTCATGTTGAAGAATCTAGGGCAAGTAGGATTGATGTGATTCTTCTTAATTTGATAACTATTTGTGAGGCATTTTAATTTTCTTCTTAGCACAATTTTCTCTTTGACATTATTAGAGTGTGTGTTTCTTATTTCATCAAATAGCTACCAAAAACCAAAGAGACAAGAACACAAGATGTTTGGCTTTCTGCCAGGGCCAAAATCTCTCCCTCTTGGAGAGGAAAACCAGCACACAATTCTTCTTATAGAGATTCCATTTGACGAATACCAAGACCTTGACCCTTGACCTACTAGGCCACTCTAAGACCAAGACACCAATCCTCATCTATGACAATGCTGAGATCATCATCATTGCTACACCATTGAAGTCATCACTGTTGCATCATTGAGATCATTATTGTTGCACCATTGTTGTTCCTTTACCTAGATCATTTCTGCATTCTTCTCTGCTATCATCATCATGTCTTCATTGATGCACTGAGGTCTTCATCATGCCCTTGTCTTCACCAAGATCATTATGTCGATATCATAATTGTGTACAGTATGTTGAGGGAGTATTGTTGTGGGATTACTATTATGTCGAGATAGTGATCAGTGTCTCATCTTCATTTTCTTCATAACAAACATACTGAGACAATGATCAACAATGTCATTACATCTATAACGAGATTGTCACTGTGGTCTTTCTTTGCGCCCTAGACTGTCCCACCAAGGAGGAGAAGACTGTAATCTGCTTACTGAAATTATACCTGAAATAGCAGGGGTATCCGAGATGTATCCTTCTATAATGCGAGGTTCAGATTCTTGTACCCATTTGAGAGGATTTGAGGTCTTGTATTTCCTCAAAGTTTCAAAGATCCATGACACTGTTCTGCTGCCTTGATCTGAGATTCTTGTACCTATTGTACCCATCCAAATTTAAGAGAAGAATCCGAAATCTTGCTTTATTATGGTGACCCTAACTATTTATATATAGTAGTTGGGTCTCTGTATTTGAGCCGACGTGATAGTGTGAAGTGTTGTGTCCTTTTATTGAGCCGACATGACTTTCTTTAGTCTATTTAATTCAATTTGAGGTTGAGATGACTGCGCTCTTTATCATTTTGTTTGTTGTCTTCTTCATGAGGACTGTGTTGGTCTTGGAGGGCTAATCTAGTCACTAGGTAGACTTATATACATTACATATATGCTCAAGAAGAGCTCTTTGACTCTGACTTTCCTAGACCTATGAAATGAGCAAGATTCTCATTCTCATAATTTAAAAATAATATTTCTTTTTCTTGACAAGTACAAAGATCAAAATTACATTTGTAAATATCGAACCTAGTTACACTTTCTTCAACAGTCCCTCTTAACTAGGGAGGTATTTATAATAGTACTTGGTCATTCTCAATTTGAAGGATTTCTCATAAGAAGAATCGGATTGGTAATCCCATCTATATAACATCATATCAATCAACATTGTCATAGTGCAAGGCCTTGACTAACAGCTCCATCTCTCCACGAGACCATGAGCTACAATGTTGATGAGACCAATGATTTATAGACACCTTATCATTGTCTCTCAAGGTACATACCCACCCGGGTGTTCACTAAGTATGACCTTCTAGGACTATTCTTATCTTGGGTTCCTAGTCCTCAAAGAATATTGGTCCTCTTGCCTACTCTTGTCTTGGATGCCCTACACATCCTCCAAGAGTATCAGATGCCAGATGATTACCCAATCCTCCCATTCTTTCTTCCCAAGTGAAGACAAGAATGGTGTGTCTACCATGTGTCTACATTTCCATTCATCGCCTTCATCTAGACTTACGGTTGTTAGTCCTGGTCTAATGCATGACACATGACATGGAAAAAACACAATTGTCACTCCTTTGTAATCAGGGGTGATCTTAATTCAAAGTCCCTCTTGATTAGGGACTTGTCAGAGCTCCCTCTTAGTTAGGGACTCTTCTATATCTCAACAACTTTTTCTTTGTGGGTCCTTTAGTTGCTTGATCAACTTTTCTCCTTGATGTCATAAAATTCAGTTGAGCTTCTTTCTTGTAGAGCATCATCCATCGATCAATTTCCTTCTTGGTTTGTCATGCCATTCTTTTCTTTATGGAAAGTGGCCTTCTTGATACATATCTGGAACCTTCATTATATAACTACTTCTTTCCCATCATGCGTCTTGTAGGAATTTCCATCCACCACATGAATGCCAGTTGTACTTGTACTTGCAACTCTTGTTCCAGTAGCCCTGCATGCACTCATCCAGATATTATTCAAGAAATCAAAACATAACATTAAATCAAATTGTACCTTAATAGATGGCTCTTCATCATGACATCTTCCTGTAGGTATCAACATCCTGCATTCATGTTGACACATCTCCCAAATATATCCATTGTTAAGGGTCTCCATCTTTTTCAGACTTTTATCAGAGTCTTCATATCCTTCTGGGAGATTTCCTGGTCAAATCTTCTTGGTCTATTGGATGTTGATTGCCTTCATCTTGGTTGTATATCTCACGATCTCTTCCTTCCTCACTCATTCCATTCCACGAGCTTTCAATCAGAGTTTCTTAACTATAGTCAACCACCTCATACTTCATGTGAGGACATATTATGTTGATTTCATCTTAGTGTGACCTTATGCCTTCCTGCATCCTTTCAGAGGAGGTGATCCTTTTTCTCTTGATCATGCTTCTTAAGATGGAAACAATGATTCATGTTACCTGCAACCATATGACATGCCATTATAATATTAAACACAATCATACATACCTTATTTTACCTTCAGGTCATCGAGGCTCTTCCAACAACTTCCTTGATTAAAAAGATCTTCAATCCCTTGATCTGCTTCATGTCATATCATTGTCTCATGGATTCCATACGTTGGAGTTCTTGTTGAAACACTTGCTTCCTCTCTAGATTAGTGAACCCTACAATGAGGATTCCATCAGAGAATTTTGAGGATCTTGTATATCCCCAACTGGCAGATGTTTCCTTTTTGACTTGATGTATGATGAGCCTTAGATGACCCCTTTCTTTCCTTCAATGTCCACTGAGGTTCCCAAGAGCTATATATCCTACATGTTGTCTTCCATGGATTTTTTGTCCTTCATGATCTTTATGAAGATGTTACAAGCTCTTGTTTCTAGTGCTTTCATGATGCCATGATGCATCTTATTATCATTGTCATATCTTTTAACACAAGGTCTAGGAGCTTATGATAGGACCCTTTTGTAAGGGATACTATCTTACTCATAGGAGAGATTTGTCACTCCCTCTTTCCTTGGCCCTTTTCTTCAGCTTCCTCCATCTTTTAGTGATATGAGCTTCCAAAATCTTTCTATAGCATTGAATCTTAACTATACTTATTTTGTATTGCTTGAGGACCAAACTTGCCTTTCCTTTCTGCACATGGTTGAGTTATTTTAACCTTCAATATTTCTGCCATCAACTTGTCTTTCTCTATCTAGCATAGAGACCACAAGTTGTTGAATGCTGTAACCTTCTTGTTCATGGACATTTGTTACCTTGCCTATCAGTTAGAACAATGATGATTATCTTCCTTCCTAGATCTTGTAGATGGGATCTTATGAAGATATCCTACATCCTTGATACCCTTTTACTTTCATGAAGAATATGTGACTTTCTTCATTGCATCTTTAGAGAATGAGTTTATCACTTACATCACTTTGTTGTCTCCAATATTGCTATGTGAGGGGATCTTTCATAAGCATCCCTTTCCATAAGTTCAGAGGAGACCTATTGATATGTTTAATGACTTCAGCTACTTAGAAGACTATGTCTATCCTCCTTCTTCATGTAAGGAATCTTGATGGCTCGTCCAACCTGTAGATGTCCTTGCAATCATGAAGTCATTTAACCAAATATATAAATTGAAAAGATACTTACTTGTCATGTGACGATGAAATCTTCATCTTGATTGCTTTGATGATGGTTGAAGCAGATGCATTGATGCTTCCTCCGGATGAGATCCTTGATGTAATTGTATGAAGCTTGCCTTCTTGTCTTCTAGTTTCTTCGACTTATACATCTGATTCTTATGATTCGCAACTTTTTGATGAACTTGAGGTAGCATTGTCTTGCTATCACATAAGTGGATTATGGAACCTTGTAGTATGCAGCATTGTGTAGAACCATAGAGTCTTGATGTTGCTTGCCATGATGATCATGTTACGGTATTGAGATCTGTTGTCGCACAGAGTGTCTAGGCATCGCGACAACGCTCAGAGTAAGGGTTGTCACTCTTGATACTTACTCACTCCGTTTAGACTCTCTCCTAGGCAAGTCAAGGGGGGTAGTCCTTATGGTAAATGGATGAGAAAGCTTGTGAAACACGGGCTCTAGGAGATTTTAATGATGGACAACTTGATGAATCTAAAGCAAGCCTTGTTCAATTACGATAGATGGATTAAGATAAGATGCAATTACAAGATATAAATGACCACAGATCAGTGCCTTTATGTTGAATTAACCGTAGACTAAGTAATAACAAGTCATCCAGAGAAAAATTATAGATGTGACAAAGCGACGATCATGAACAATTAATGTAAATGCCCAAAACTTTAACATGCAAGAGATTCCAGATTTAAAATGATCTTCATTTAATGGCCCAAATCTAGAACATTTAACTTTCTCCTGTAGCCAATATAATTTAAAACATTTATAGCATCTTGACCATAGAAAAATATAAAAAATGCATTTAATCACCAAATAATACTAACGAACGTTAAGGTTTAAATTCTAATTATTCCTTAGGCAATAACTTCAATGTGATAAATAAATAAATCGAAGTGAATCAAAGGATTAAACAAATTAAAATTTTAATGGGCCACAGGGCACATAATTTTTTTTAATGTGAAAGCAAATCCCTTTAATTTATTTCTTTTAATTCAATTCTTAAGATTTTGTTTTAGATTTTTAGAATTTTTAGTGATTTTTTAATTTTGAGAATTTTAAATTTTTTGGGATTTTTAAATGTTTTAGAATTTTTCAAAAGTTTTTAGATTTTTTGAAAGTAAATAAAAATGAGAACCAAAATCAAAATAAAAAATTAAAAATACAAAGAAAAGGCAAAATCAAATTCATAAAAATAAATCAAATAAAAAAGGAAAAAAAAACCAAAATCGAAAATCGAACCTTTTTTCTTTTTAAGTTTTAACGAACTAAAGCTTATTAAAATGAAATCGAAAATACCTTAACCCACAAAGCCTAAAATAGGAGAACGCAAATGAAATCACGCCGCTTGCTTGCAAGCTTGCAGGAAGGAGAGCTCGAAGGTAGGCAGACAGGGTTTGAGGATGAGGAATGCGGGATTCGACGACAACTATGGGAGAGCATGCAGTGGATAGGAGGTGCCTACAGCAGTGGAAATGAAGGTTTGCAGCAGCGTAGAGAGGGAGTTGTTTGGACAGAGGGGAGATTGAGGGCTTGAGAGCAGACAACGAGGATAGGCAGCGTGGATGGACAGGGATGCAGTTGAGGGAGCTCACGGAAGGGAGCTATGGATTGCAGATTTCGAAGGGTATGAGGGTGCGGGTTAGGCAGCGGAAGAGAGATTCTGTGGGTATGCTTTGAGGGTTGGAGTAGAACACGTGGAGGGCAGTCAACGTATGGAAAGGAAATGAGAGAATAGAGGGAAAGCACTACAGCAAGAGGAAAAAAGGCCGTGAGGGTTTGGAATGAAGACAAATGAACAACGTATGATGGAGGATGGAATGCAGATCAGTGAATGGGATTGTTGGCTACGTAGAAGGATGGCAGCGAACAACCAAGAGAGAAAGCAGACAGGGGTTTGATGGCTGAGAGGGTAAAAAAAAATTCGAATTTGCACAATGAAACCCAAAAACGAGGCAACAAATCCCAAAAACCCTTTGAAAGCTTTCTGGAAATTTTTAATAAGAATTTTGAATCCACCTGCTTCAGATCTAACCATGAAACCCTCACGAAACTTCCAGATCGAATTTAAATTTAAACCCTTGGATTGCAAAATATCTTAATAATATCCCTAGAAAACGATTTTAATGAACCCCAGAGATCCAGATCTTACCCTCTAGGGCCTAGATCTGGACTTTATATAGTTTTCTCCTTCAGATCTATAGCTGCAAGACAACAAGAAACACCCAAACGATATATACAATGACCCAAAAACTAAAACCCAGAAAGCCCAAGTCAGAAACTTGAAAATAATTATAGATCTATGTACATGAATGACCGATCTGTCAAATCTAGGGAGTGTGAGTCCAACTCCGCTTCCAGATCTGATACTCTCAAAAGGCAGATTTATCGATTTAGCACAGAAAAAATTAAAAAATTTTAAAGTTTAAAGGAGGTTTTGAGCTCAAAACCCTTCATGCATCACCCATAAAAAATATTTTATAATAAGTCTGGGATCAAATTAAGCTGGGCTCTTCAGAAAACACGGATTCGGAGTTGGTTGGTCCAACTGAAAACTTCCCCGAATGCCCGATGATTTAAAAATGTTAAAATTGGGAACTAGGGCCAATCTCCATGTGGGCCATCTTATTTATGGCAGCTGATATTTTTATTGAATCCCTCTCATCGAGAGGTGTAGGATTGATCCAAAGATCATCCGATTCCGATAAGTATTTATGGAGATATGAATTTATTTTGATTATGGATTTATTATCAAGCCGACTAGCATCTTATGTAGGCTCAAGAAGCCCAAACGTCATGTCTATTCAACCTATATGTTTTTGTTATAAATAGAAGAGTTTTGAAGTCATTTGAATACACATTCTTGATGTGATCTCCTCTCCACGTCTTGGGTTTTTGGAAGGAGAGTCACAAAAAGAATACGCTGGCCTAGATCAATGATGCCCTAATTCAACGCAGTCTTGGAGACCTTATAAGATATATGTTGCTCATAATATACGTTGTTCATGGTGGATACACTGTGGATGTTATACGCTGGTTTCATGCAGTCATGGGAGATATTCACGCAGTCAATGTTCACACTATACATGTTGACACTTATACGCAGCCCTAGCTTATACGCTGTAGTGGAGCCTAGTTGCAGTAAGGGAAGGAAAGACATCAAGTCGCAGTAAGGGAAGGACCACAGTAAGGGAAGGAATAAGATTGATATACATAGGTCATGGGAGAATAATATATATGCACAACATTTCATATGTTGTAATGGGACAACAATATATATGCGTAAAGCATGAAGAATACACTGACACTTTCCATGTAGTCATGAAGACATCTAAACGCTGAGACCTGTTGACGAGTTAATGCCCTAAACGCAGAGATCTGTTCACGGCCATAGAAGCACAGAACTCATGCATATTCTGATGGCTCTGTGATCTCACATGGAAAAGGAGTCGCTGTCATGAGGCCGCATTCTAGATATGGAACGCAGTCATATATGTCCCCCGCAGTTTGGAACGCAGTTATATATGGAACGCAGTCATATATGTCCCCCATAGTTTGGAATGTAGTTATATATGGAACGCAGTCATATATGTCCCCCGCAATTTGGAACGTAGTCATATATGGAACCCACAGTCATATCTGAAACCCGTTGTTTGGAACGCAGTCATAGAACCTGCAGTTGTATATGGAAACATGGTCACGTATGTAAATGTAGTTAACCACAGCCAAGTATGAAGCTACAAAGGTATTGGGTCAAGGCATGACTAAACGCTGTTATAAAAACTCATATACGCAGGTAATGGAGACTCCAAAATACGCAGACATAGAAACAGTTAATGAAGAAAGTTACACGCTCATGGAGTTTCAGTCTTCTTGCCTCCTTCTAGTCTTAATGTCTTGGCACACCATTGATGAAGCAGATCCAGGAGGTATTCCTGAAGCAGTATCAGCATAATAGCCATCAGTGGTTAGGGTTTGACGCAGAAGGACTATGTTCTCTGCATAACTATTATAACATAGAAGATCACTATATATATATCTTCAATAAGTATATAAGGAATGATCTTTGTGACATGTTCTTATGATCTCGATGGCTCTAATGTGAATATGCATTATGATGATCTTAGTGGAAGGAATGATGAAGTAAAGATGCAGCATGATGGGCAAGTTAAGTAAGGAACAACATGATGTATGGGCAGTATGATGTAGATCATGGACAACATGATGTATGGGCAGCGTGATGTATGAAATCATGAGCAACATGATGGTGCTAACGGTAAAGTGCAGCAAATGGACGAGATGCAGCATGATGATAGGTGGAGGAGTCACCTTGGAGAATCAGTTGAAGCAGAATGTCTTCAACTGATCTCATCGTTATACAAAATGATCTATGCTAGATCTAGATAAGTCAAAGTGTTGACCACTGTTGTAAATGTACTATCTCTCTCTCTTTCTTTCTCTGCTGAACTTTGAAGAACATAAAAGAAGAATTGATCAAGGGTTTACCCACACATTGTGGGGTTTGTCCCTGGCTAGCGCCACATCTTGTGTCCTCTTGTCTTGGCTTGTCTTCTACGATTTATATTTATGCTCTATCTGTAGTTTATCTTAATGCCGATGTGATTGCTAACTGTGAAAATTTAAATAAATTGCTCTAGCATAGAACATACCTAAAATTAACATGGTATCAGAGTTGAGGTGAAGATAATGCTCAAGCAAGAGTGAAAGAGCAATCACCAAAGACAATAGGGACAAGACAAAAGGATCAATGGGTTCCACATCTCTCTTCTAAGTTCATAAAGGGTGAAGTCGAAGCAGAGCATATTATTAGAATGGCGTAGCGAAAGTTCTGATGGACCATCTAAAGATCACTTCATTGGGAAGTTCGGATCTAAGGGTGGAAGGAGAGGCGGATGCCTTGGTTGCAATAAGATCGACCGTTATGCAAAGGAGTGTCCGAATGGCAGAGACACATCTCTTGATAAAGATAAGAATCATTCTAGGGACATCTTCAATGATCAGAGGAATGATTGGTAATGCAGGTCATCAAGGAAATGGTCGACTCTTCAAAGAAAGCAAGGAACCCCAGAATCTCTTTTATGTACTTGATCGCAAGAAGAACCTGGTGTCCATCTCGGAAATGGAAGTCAAAGGTTTCAGGGTGGCACTCATCGATGGAAAGGTACGTATTTGAAAATAGATTTTTCAAATATGTTTTTGAGTTTAGGGTTGTATCATGTCCACTGGGGACCATGTCCATTGACTCAGCACCGGAGGTTTATGAGTCTGATGGAGACTAGGATGCCTGAATTCAAAAATAGCATGAAGGTTCATGTCTGAAATATACTGAAGGAGGATGTTATGAGGGGGACCATTCCCCTCATGCAACAGGTCCACAGGTTTGGAACAACCCGAGGAGTTTGAGATTCATGATCGGGAATCTTAGGTGAAAGAAAGCCCTCTATGGCTTAAAGCAAAATACTTCGGGCATAGTATGAGAGGATTGATAGCTATCGGATGACGCTGAGATTCACTAGGAGTGAAACTGATCCAAACCATTACCCGAAGGTTGTGGATGATAGACCTCTCATACGACACCTTATGAAGACAACCTATTTCTGATAGGTGCAGGCCCTCTCATTTACAGAAGTAAGAGGGAGTTGGATTCCGAATGTGGAATGATAAACTACAAGCCTGTGACTACCTTGAGGATCTTAACTTTCAGAAGTTATATGGTAGTGATGTCAGACCAGATTTGGGAAATGCGTCTGAGTTTCATAAACCCATTCATATTGATGTTCTTGGTGAACTTCCGTCCAGACATATGTTTTGCAGTTAGCATGGTGAGCTCATATTTGGTTGAGCCTCACTGGATTGGTGCCAAGAATCTTCCGAGATATCTTTAGGGAACAATCTCTCATGGATTGAGATACACTGCCGGAAATATGCAATTGCATGGTTATTTGAATGCTGACTGGGCAGGCAGTGTGGAGGACCACTAGAGAACTTTTCAGTGTTAGTTTTCTTTGGATTCTGCTTCGATATCATGGATGAGCAGGAAGCAGAAGTCGGTTGTTATAAGCACCGCCGTGACCGGATACATATCTACGAGTATGATCTTGTATGAAGCTGCCTGGTTGGGGAAGCTCTTCAGTGAGCTGTTTGTACACATGATGAATACCACTGTGATTCTCTGTGACAACGAATGGCGGGATTCAATTATTGAGGAATCCTGTATTCGACGATTGCTCCAGCGGATAGACATCAGATACTGCCTTATCTGGGATATGGTAAGTTGATGAGCAAGGAGGCTCCATCGAATTGAGACTGATGTACAGGTTGCTGACATTTTGACAAAGTCCCGGGGAAAGATCAAATCTGTGATTTTCCCGCACGACTTGGAGTCATCGAGAGACCCTTGTAAAAGGGTCCTGCATGTTGCATACATTTAGCTCTGGGAGCTGTGGGGACTTGCGATTCTTACTGGAACAACATACGGCCACAGGGTGACTCACCCTCCCCTGGTGATGCGCACTGGAACAAGATGATTCGCTCTCTTGTGGAACAAGATGATTTGCTCTCTCGTGGGACAAGATGATTCGCTCTCCTGTGTAGCAGGATAATTAGTTCTCCTGTGAGGTCTGGATGATGTGTTCTCCATGACAAAATTGTAGCAGGATGATTAGTTCTCCTATGAGGACGGGATTGATTAAGTTCTCCTCTCGAGGCATCCTACCCATGCACTTTGGTACTCATGGGAAGTGCCTCTCATCTGATCAATGAGCAAGGAAATGAGGATAGGGACCATAGTAGTACCGATGGACATCGCTGTATCTACCGTACTTCCTATGCTAGGATGACCTTCATTGGTTTGGGATCAATGATACTAGTCTGGGACCAGTTGTAGGAGTTGTACCTACTATGACGTTGACTTTGGGTCGGTTGAGACTGGTCTGGGACCAGTGGTACATACTCTAAGACTGACCTCGGGTCAGTGCAAGATTGGTCTGGGACCAGTGAGGGTGGTACATACTATGACGCTGACTTCGGGTCGGTTGAGATTGGTCTGAGACCAGTGGTACACTCTCTGAGAATGCGATACTGGTTTGGGACCAGTGGTACACTCTCTGAGATTGCGATACTGGTCTGGGACCAGTGGTAGGAGTGGTACCCACTATGATGTTGGCTTTGGGTCGATTGAGACTAGTTTGGGACCAGTGGTACACACTCTGACACTGATTTCGGGTCAATGGAGAATGGTATGAGACATTCTCAATCAATTCTTCTTCTTCATAGTTCAGCAGAACTAAGTTGAGCAGAGCAGAATTGAGCAGAGCAGAGCCAACAAAGCTGAGTAGAGCTAGCAGAGCTGAGAAAAGCTAAGCAGAGCCGAGTAGAGCCAGCAGAGCTGAGCAGTGTTGAGCAAAGCTGAGCAGAGCATTGCAGGGCACTGAAGGCAGAAATAGTGTAGTTGGACATATGGATTAGTGGATGGAGTTCTCCCTAGTTGAGAGGGAGTGTTAAAATTGGAAACTAGGGCCAAACTCCATGTGGGTCATCTTATTTATGGCAGCTGATACTTTTATTGTATCCCTCTCATTGAGAGGTGTAGGATTGATCCAAAGATCATCCGATTCCGATAAGTATTTATGGAGATATGAATTTATTTTGATTATGGATTTATTATCAAGCCGACCAGCATCTTATGTAGGCTCAAGAAGCCCAAACCTCATGTCTATTCAACCTATACGTTTTTGGTATAAATAGAAGAGTTTTGAAGTCATTTGAATACACATTCTTGATGTGATCTCCTCTCCACGTCTTGGGTTTTTGGAAGGAGAGTCACAAAAAGAATACACTGGCATAGATCAATGATGCCCTAATTCAACGCAGTCTTGGAGACCTTATACGATATACGCTGCTCATTATATACGTTGTTCACGGTGGATATGCTGTGGATGTTATACGTTAGTTTCATGCAATCATGGGAGATATTCATGCAGTCAATGTTCACGCTGTACATGTTGACACTTATATGCAACCTAGCTTATACACTGTAGTGGAGCCTAGTCACAGTAAGGGAAGGAAAGACATTTAGCTGCAGTAAGGGAAGGATTGCAGTAAGGGAAGGAATAAGACTGATATACACAGGTCATGGGACAACAATATATATGCACAACATTTCATACGTTGTAATGGGACAGTAATATATATGCACAAAGTATGAAGAAAACACTGACACTTTCCATGTAGTCATGAAGACATCTAAATGCTGAGACCTGTTGACGAGTTAATGCCCTAAACGCAGAGATCTGTTCACGACCATAGAAGCACAAAACTCATGCGTATTCAGATGGCTTTGTGATTTCACATGGAAAAGGAGTCGCTGTCATGAGGCTGCATTCTAGATATGGAATGCAATCATATATGTCCCCCGCAGTTTGGAACACAGTTATATATGGAACGTAGTCATATATGTCCCCCACAGTTTGGAATGCAGTCATATATGTCCCCCACAGTTTGGAACATAGTCATATATGGAACCTGCAGTCATATCTGAAACCTGTTGTCTAGAATGCAGTCATAGAACCCATAGTTATATATGGAAACGCGGTCACATATGTAAATGCAGTTAGCCGCAGCCAAGGTATGAAGCTGCAGAGGTAATAGGTCAAGGCATGACTAAACGCTGTTATAAAGACTCATATACGCAGGTAATGGAGACTCCAAAATACGCAGACATAGAAACAGTTAATGAAGACAGTTACACGCTCATGGAGTTTCGGTCTTCTTGCCTCCTCCTAGTATTAATGTCTTGGCACACCATTGATGAAGCAGATCCAAGAGGTATTCCTGAAGCAGTCTCAACATAATAGCCATCAGTGGTTAGGGTTTGAAGCAGAAGGACTACGTTCTCGGCATAACTATTATAGCATAGAAGATCACTATATATATATATCTTCAATAAGTATATAAGGAATGATCTTTGTGAGATGTTCTTATGATCTCGATGGCTCTAATGTGAATATGCATTATGATGATCTTAGTGGAAGGAATGATGAAGTAAAGATGCAGCATGATGGGCAAGTTAAGTAAGGAACAACATGATGTATGGGCAGTATGATGTAGATCATGGACAACATGATGTATGGGCAGCGTGATGTATGAGATTATGAGCAACATGATGATGCATGATGCAGCATGATGGTGCTAACAGTAGGGTGCAACAAATGGACGAGATGACACGATCGTAGGTGAAGGAGTCACCTTGGAGAATCATTTGAAGTAGAATGTCTTCAATTGATCTCATCGTTACACAAAATGATCTATGCTAGATCTAGATAAGTCAAAGTGTTGACCACTGTTGTAAATGTACTCTCTCTTTCTCTGCTAAACTTTGAAGAACATAAAAGAAGAATTGATCAAGGGTTTCCCCACACATTGTGGGGTTTGTCCCTGGCCAGTGCAACATCTTGTGTCTTGACTTGTCTTCTGCGATTTGTATTTATGCTCTATCTACAGTTTATCTTAATGCCGATGTGATTGCTAACTGTGAAAATTTAAATAAATTGCTCTAGCATAGAACATACCTAAAATTAACAAAAAATCAAGACTTTCTTGCAAAACTCAATTCAATCATCAACATAGAGCGAAAAAACGATAATAAAATTTAGATAAATAGAGATATCTGCTATTATATTCAAAACTTAAATTATCATTCAAACCCCAACGACTGAGCAAGATACTTGTACTCAAATCACTCTTCAGAAAGCTATCATCAATGGCTAAAAAGAAATTTATGCTTGAAAATTACACGTCTTATAATATTTCCACGAAGAGTAACACCAATAGAAATTAACCCCAAAGTTTTTCTTTATTGCTCATAAAAAAAGATTACAAGAGAGCTTTTCACTTAGCACACGATCAAAATATCGGATCCACTAACTGACAAATGACCTCCTATTTAAAAATAAATCCTCCAATGGCTAGTTCGAGTGATCCTCGTCAAAGCAATCTCGACTGTTGATGAAGATTAAATTTTTTTTTAATCTCATCCGTCGAAATTTTGAATTATTGAGGAAATTCGAATTTTTCAATTAAACGCATTTTAATTAATTCAAAAATTAAAATTTTGAATGAATTTCCTCAAAATTTTGACTTTGACATAACCCCAAGGACCAAAGACTTAAAATTTAGCAAAATAATCAATTTACCTTTGTCCCTGGACATCTTAAAATTTAATTTTTAAGGACTGACGAATTCTGCCTTTGGAGAATTTAAATTTACCTAGGACCTAGAATTAATTAAATTTTTGGCTTAAGATTTTAACTAATTTTGGCCAGAAAAATTTAATTAATTAACCTATGAGGGGATAAATTATTTTTCCAACCCTGAAGACACTCTACATCATGATTTTCACATCTTTTACATCACAAGGGGGAAAACCCATCTGAAAAAGACCCTCACAGACTATCCAATTCCGTGAAACAAATATAATCTAGCAGACCAAGCAATTTGTAATAAAATAACCTAACCAAATAGTTAGGATTATTCCCAAATCACTTTTACATAGACTCGATCTAGAACAGTAGGACTCGCCTAAGATCCCAGTGACAAAATCCATTCCGGCTGTGGGGTAAGGTTGAAGGAAAAATCTGCCGACCATCCAAGAATGGATCAGTGAGACAAAAAGCCTCCCGGAATGTAGGCCGGCACCAGAAAAGTAGGTTTACCTAGGTAATTACATACACGACACGAATCTGCCGAGATTATTTACATTATACACATGCAAAATGGGTTTACATTATAAGATGGTGATCATGTTGATGATGATAGCTGGACGACACGAACACATCGATTAGGCACTATCCCTTTTGCGGAAAAAGGGGGTGTACTGCTATGGGTTATTGACACGTAGTGCTCAACATCTGGCTCTACTTGGGGACATGTTGTTGCACTGGAGGAATGTGAGAATCCAGAATCTGCATCCACGCAACACACAACACAAAAGTAGCGTCCATCCAAAAATCATCATATAACGTTAAGCACAGGAAAGATATAAGCTCTTCATTTATTAACTAGTCTAATAACATGAAAAACACAAATCTAACTACAAAATGAAATACTGAAATAACCGGGCATAAGGTTAGAAATACATTACAAAGATGCCCCATGGCATTAGATACATTCAATATAGTGCATACTGAGCAGTTCTCGCTTTCAGGAAAATCTGTTGGCTGTTTCTTTGATGTGCCTTGTCCAACTCTGCATACGGTAGGATTTTTTCCTATCTGAAAATCAAACTGTTCGCGACCATCTAATGCATCAAATCACTTTCTCATTCTCTTTCTCTTGCACTTTTTCTTTGTGGCAGGTTGTATCACTGATGATGTGGAACATTCTGCTTCAAAACTCTCAGATGAAGTATGTAAGATATGTGTGACATGTCTTTCTTCATTTTGCGTCTACTCTATCAAGAATGATGGATCAGTCGCATAGGTGTGATGAGTAATAACTTGACCTTTCTTAATTTCTTGTTTGATCATGTCATTCTTAGTTAAATCTTCGTTAATGGAGTTAGCCCCTTTCTTGGGATATTCGCAACAAGACGAGACCTGCGATTTCCTCTCTTCCAGCTTCTTATTTAGTGAACCCATTTCTCTGGCATGTCTTACTATTAAGTTCGCTTGATTGAGTTCAGTTTTCACGAATCTTTCTTGCAGAGTGACATGATTAGCTTACATAGCCTTTATTTGATTATGAATAATGGACATCTGATTAGAATGATTAACTTCCATTATTTTTAATCTGTTTTCGATGATATGTATTCCATCTGTATTTATGACACATGGTACCTGCTTTTATTCTATGGCCAATAATCTATTCTGAAGAGATATTTGACCAACTTCCATGTCCTTTTTAATTTTATCATTCTTTGCTTTCATGCCCATGAAACAATTTTGCATATAGTTTATCTCTTTCTTATGATTGCTTGCATGGTAGCTAACTGATTATTATACTCGAATCTCATGATGGTCATTTCTTCATCCATAGTTGACAATTTGTTCTGAATCGAACTTATTTCTTCTTGATAACTTGCTTCCATGGCAGTCACTTGATTTGAATGATTGAATTCCATGATCATCATCTTTTCCTCTAGGACTAATAACTTGCTTTGCGTAGAGTTAATTTCCCTATCATGATTAGTTTTCATGGTTTCCATTTCCTTAGCGTGCTGACTCTGCATGTCGGTTATGTGATTAGAGTGTTTAATTTTCATGATTTCCACCTCCTTATCACATTTTTCCAGGTAGGTGTACAAAGTCCTCATATCCTTGATGTAGTTAGCTACAAATTTTTCTTGATTAAGTTCCATAATTTTTACCAGTTGCGTTTGACTGAACTGCATGTCTTTAACCAATTGGTTTAGTTCTTCTATAATTTTATGATCATCTTCGCTTTCATTGTCGACACTGATTTGATAACTTGTTCCTGCTTTTCCACTATCATGGACTTGTCTTGCAACGGTACAAGTGGATGACACATTCTGATATGGAGAATTGTCTTGAAATCTTTCATTGATAGTTGGACCTTTTACAACATCACTTGCATTTTGTTGCATAATTTTAGGGGCATAAGGCGAGCTACCTTGATAACCATATCTATCTGAAAAAGCATTGATGATGTCTTGTAAAGAAGCGAAAGAATCTTCATGAAAATTATTAAACCAATTCAAAGCATCACCCTCTAAAGAAAAGGCAAATAAATGCATCTTGACATCTTCATGTTTATATTGGAGAGAATTACAATATTTGATTATTGTATGAGTAAACCTGCATAGATGCTTTCTAACAGCAATTGAATCACCACCTGAGAACAAAGGCAATTTACGAATGGCCTCTTCCAGTATATCATGGAGAAAATCAGTAAAATGACACGGGGTAAACGAATCATCCATGATGACTTGCTTGAAGGGATAAGGAGGGACCAAATGGATGTTAGAGAGAGACCATTGCTCAAGAAAATCAATAGATCAACAAGAAGCAAGCTTCTATTAGAAATTCTTGTAAGAAATGAAAGAAGTGGAGTTACCACTTGAACATGAATCTAGCTCTAAGATCCAAAAGGAAAACAACTGGATATAAGGGAGGGTTTCTTGTTTGAGAAATAATGGATGAATAAGTGGATTCGCCACCCAAACAAAAAACGAACCGATATGTCTAGGTGCTAAAGGTGTAGATGAAACGATTAATGAGATGACAAAAGGTAAGGCGATGAAAAGATCAAATGACGCCATGAGAAGTTGTGCTGTTTGATAGGCTAATGAATAGCGAAAAAGATGAGATGATTAAAATGATGTTGAAGAAACCAAGGACAGAAAAAACTCTGTCCTCAGCGATGGCGCCAAAAAAATGTTGGCGTTGCCGGCTAAAATGAATGATAGAATGATGGAAGATGAATGTCATAAAGCCAAAGCCCAATAAATCGGTCCCTGACAACAACACCAAAAAATGTTGTCGTCGTTGGCTCAAATGAAAAGATGAGAAATGAGAAGAATGTTGAGGAAATGTCGTTGGAATGCCGAGAATAAAATATCCCTGGCAGCGGTGCTAAAATATGTTGTCACACAGAGTGTTTAGGCACCGCGACAATGCTTAGAGTGAGGGATGTCACTCTTGATCCTTACTCTGTTTAGACTCTCTCCTAGGCAAGTCAAGGGAGGTAGTTCCTAAGGTAAATGGATGAGAAAGCTTGTGGAACACGGGCTCTAGGAGATTTTAATGATGGACAACTTGATGAATCTAAAGCAAGCCTCAGTCAATTATGATAGATGGATTAAGATAAGACACAATTACAAGATATAAATGACTACAGACTAGTGCCTTTATGTTGAATTAGCCGTAGACTAAGTAATAACAGGTCATCTCAAGAAAACTTATAGATGTGACAAAGTGACGATCATGAATAATTAATGTAAATGCCCAAAACTTTAACATGCAAGAGATTCCAGATCTAAAATGATCTTCATTTAATGGCCCAAATCTAGAACATTTAACTTTCTCCTACAACTAATATAATTTAAAACATTTATAGCATCTTGACCATAGAGAAATATAAAAAATGCATTTAATCACCAAATAATACTAAGGAACTTTAGGTTTAAATTTTAATTATTCCTTAGTCAATAACTTCAATGTGATAAATAAATAAATTGAAGTGAATCAAAGGATTAAACAAATTAAAATTTTAACGGGTCATAGGCCACATGAATTTTTTTAATGTGAAAGCAAATCCCTTTAATTTATTTATTTTAATTCAATTCCTAAGAATTTTTAATGATTTTTTAATTTTGAGAATTTTAAATTTTTTGAGGATTTTTAAATGTCTTAGAAATTTTTTAATGTTTTTAGATTTTTTAAAGGTAAATAAAAATGAGAACCAAAATGAAAATGAAAAATAAAAAATAAAAAGAAAAGGCAAAATCAAAATCATAAAAATAAAAACATTGTAATATAATAAAATCAAATAAAAAAGGAAAAATAAAAAAAAAAACCAAAACCGAAAATTGATCCTTTTTTCTTTTTAAATTTTAATGAACTAAAGCTTTATTAAAATGAAATCAAAAATACCTTAACCCAGAAAAACTAAAAAAGGAGAACGCAAATGAAATCACACCGCTTGCTTGCAAGCTCGCAGGAAGAAGAGCTCAAAGGCAGGCAGACAGGGTTTGAGGATGAGGAATGCAGGATTCAACGACAGCTACAGAAGAGCACGCAACGGATAGGAGGTGCCTATATTGGTGGAAATGAAGATTTGCGGCAACGTAGAGAGGGAGCTGTTTGGATGGAGGGGAGACAGAGGGCTTGAGAGCAAACGATGAGGATAGGCAACGTGGATGGATAGGGACGCAGCTGAGGGAGCTCGCAGAAGGGAGCTACGGATTGTAGATTTTGAAGGGTATGAGGGTGTGGGTTAGGCAATGAAAGAGAGATTCATTGGGTATGCTTTGTTTGGATGGAGGGGAGACCGAGGGCTCGAGAGCAGACAACGAGGATAGGCAACGTGGATGGACAGGGACGCAGTTGAGGGAGCTCGCAGAAGGGAGCTACAGATTGTAGATTTTGAAGGGTATGAGGGTGTGGGTTAGGCAACGAAAGAGAGATTCCGTGGGTATGCTTTGAGGGTTGGAGCAAAAAGTGTGGAGGGCAGGCAGCGTTAGGGATGGAGGACCCGAAAAGAAAGGGTGCAGGTGGGCAACGTATGGAAAGGAAATGAGAGAATAGAGGGAAAGAGCTGCGGCAAGAGGAAAAAAGGCAACGAGGGTTTGGAATGAAGGCAAATGAACATCGTACGATGGAGGATGGAATGCAGATCGGTGAATGGGACTGTTGGCTACGCAGAAGGATGGCAGCGAACAACCAAGAGAGAAAGCAGACAGGGGTTTAGTGGCTGAGAGGGTAAAAAAAAATTTGAATTTGCACAAATGAAACTCAAAAATCAGGCAACAAATCCCAGAAACCCTTCGAAAGCTTTCTGGAAATTTTAATAAGATTTTTTAATCCACCTGCTTTAGATCTAACCATGAAACCTTCACGAAATTTCCAGATTTGAATTTAAATTTAAACCCCTGGACTGCAAAATGTCTGAATAATATCCCTAGAAAATGATTTTAATGAACTCCAGAGATCCAGATCTTACCCTCCAGGGCCTAGATCTAGACTCTATATAGTTTTCTCCTTCAGATCTATAGCTACAAGACAACAAGAAACACCCAAATGATATATACAATGACCCAAAAACCTAAAACCTAGAAAACCCAAGTCAGAAAACTGAAAATAATTACAGATCTATGTACATGAATGACAAATCTATCAGATCTAGGGAGTGTGAGTCTGACTCCGCTCCTAGATCTGATAATATGAGGCTCTCAAAAGCTAGATTTATCGATTTAGCATAGAAAAAATTAAAAAATTTTAAAGTTTAGAGGAGGTGCTGAGCTCAAAATCCTTCATGTATCACCCATAAAAAAATATCTTATGATAAGCCCGAGATCCAATTAAGCTGAGATATTCAGAAAACATGGATCGGGAGTTGGCTAGTCCAAATGAAAACTTCCTTCAATGCCCGATGATCTAAAAATCAAGACTCTCCTGCAAAACTCAATTCAATCATCAACATAGAGCGAGAAAACGATAATAAAATTTAGATAAATAGAGATACCTGCTATTATATTCAAAACTTAAACTATCATTCAAACCCCAGCGACTGAGCAAGATACCTATACTCAAATCACTCTTCAAAAAGCTATCATCAATGGCTAAAAAGAAATTTATGCATGAAAATGACACATCTTACAGTATTTCGACGAAGAGTAACACCAGTAGAAATTAACCCCAAAGTTTTTCTTTATTGCTCATAAAAGAAGATTACAAGAGAGCTTTTCGCTTAGCACACAATCAAAAGATCGGATCCACTCACTGACAAATGGCCTCCTATTTAAAGATAAATCCTCCAACGGCTAGTTCGAGTGATCTTCGTCAAATCAATCTCGACCGTTGATGAGGATTAAAATTTCTTTTAATCTCATTCGTCGAAATGTTAAATTATTGAGGAAATTCGAATATTTCAATTAAATGCATTTTAATTAATTCAAAAATTAAAATTTTGAATTAATTTCCTCAAAATTTTGACTTTGACTTAACCCCAGGGACCAAAGGCTTAAAATTTAGCAAAATAGTTAATTTACCTTAGTCCCTGGACATCTTAAAATTAAATTGTTAAGGACTGACGAATTTTGTCTTCAGAGAATTTTAATTGACCTAGGACCTAGAATTAATTAAATTTCTAGCTTAAGATTTTAATTAATTTTGGCTAGAAAATTTAATTAATTAACCTATGAGGGGATGAATTATTTTTCCAACCCTTAAGACACTTTACATCATGATTTTCACATCTTTTACATCACAAGGGGGAAAACCCATCTGAAAAGGACCCTCACAGATCACCTAATTCTGCGACACAAATATAATCCAACAGACCAAGCAATTTGTAATAAAATAACTTAACCAAATAGTTAGGATTATTCCCAAATCACTTTTACATATACTCTATTTAGAACACTAGGACTCGCCCAAGATCCCAGTGACAATCCATTCCGGCTTTGGGGTAAGGCTGAAGGAAAACTTTGTTGACCATCCAAGAATGGATCGGTGAGACAAAAAACCTCTCAGAATGTAGGTCGTCACTAGAAAAGTAGGTTTACCTAGGTAATTACATACACAACACAGATCTGCTGAGATTATTTCCATTATACACATGCAGAATGGGTTCACATTGTAAGATGATGATGAAGCTGTTGATGATAGCTGGACGACACGAACACATCGATTGGGCACTATCCCTTTTGTGAAAAAAGGGGGTGTACTGCTATGGGTTGTTGACACGTAGTGGTCAACAAGATCCATCAATGAACAACTTCATTCTATGTTGAGATCCCTGTGGTATGACAGACTAAGACTGTGAGAGGCATCGAAACTGCTACCATGAACTCGAGTTCTGGGTACTTGTGATTGAAACTTCATTCTTTCACAAAATCCTTTGCTGTTGTAGACTGTTGTTGTGGTATAATCCTTTAATCTTTACAAATCTCTTGCTTTGATGCCCTTCTTGAAGACTGGTCCTTGTATGTCTCTTTTGCTGCCCTTCCTTTGACTTCAGCACCTTAGCTCTGATACCATGTTGAAGAATCTAGGGCAAGTAGGATTGATGTGATTCCTCTTAAATTGATAACTATTTGTGAGGCATTTTAATTTTCTTCTTAGCACAATCTTCTCTTTGACATTATTAGAGTGTGTGCTTCTTATTTCATCAAATAGCTACCAAAAACCAAAGAGACAAGAACACACGATGTTTGCCTTTCTGCCAGGGCCAAAACCTTTCCCTCTTGGAGAGGAAAACCCGCACACAATTCTTCTTATAGAGATTCTATTTGACGAATACCAAGACCTTGACCCTTGACCTACTAGGCCACTCTAAGACCAAGACACCAGTCCTCATCTTTGACACTGTTGAGATCATCATCATAGCTACACCATTGAGGTCACCACTGTTGCATCATTAAGGTCATCATTGTTGCACCATTGCTGTTCCTTTACCTAGATCATTTAAGCATTCTCTCTGTTATCATCATCTGTAATATTCCTAATTAGCTATGGCTAATTGGAATATTCGATTTTGTTCAATTTTTGGCTTCTATAGTTATTTGTAAATAAAAAGTGAGGAAGGGGGAACATAACTCACTTTAGAATAAAAAGTCACTTCCTAGGTAGCACAACGTTGTGACTTAAAGGGGAGCCAAGGGGGCCAAAGGGGGACACAGAAATGGAGCCCACGCAGACACATGGAGGAAAAGAACACGTGGCAAGAGGGGAATCACGCAGGAGGAGGTGAACTTAGGGATTATGAGAGGTAGAGGCTATAAAATAGATAGGAGCCCCTTCATTTTGGATCATTCAGTTATGTACATCTGGAGCTAGTTGTTTCGACTTCTGAGCACGCTGGCTGTTTAGCTAGTCTGTAGCACTGTTTAGTGCATTGAGTGTCTCCGTTTGGAGATCTCACCCTTAACCCTGGGGGACTTCGAGTGCCTTCTCGGGCAAGGTATTTCCTTTGGTGTTTCAGTAGTAGTTTCATCAACATTCCAGCAGTAGTTTTAGCAGCGTTTGGAGGACTGCGCAACATTGGGAGAGGGACACAGTTCTTTTTGGTTGTAGTGCTGGATTGGGGTTTTGCAGGTGGATTTATGCTGGGAGATTGGGCAGGGGTCCAGCTCTTGTCTGATTAGAGGATTTTTGGCAGGGTTTCAAGCAGAGTTTAGAGGGGTTTTCTTTAGTGGCAGCGCAGGGCATTTAGGAACTGCGCAGAACCCCAAGAGGGTGTTTTTCGGGGGTCGGCCATTCCAGGAGAGCTTTCTGGGTTTTTCTGGGTTTTTGGAGTAGAGCCCGATTCCAGAGCTTCAACATTTTCCGAGGAGGGGAGCAGCCCCAAATCATTATTTGTTTTCTAGCAGCAGCAGTAGCACGACAGTTCTCCAGCAGCATCCACGCAGAGAGGCCATTCCTTGTTATTCTACGAGTATTTCTTCACTTGCCTTGTGCAAGTCGAGGTGCCATCTGTCTGATCATCTCTTGTACTCATTTTATTGCTCAGTATAATAAAATGGTTTAGCATTTCTCGCTGCATTTCTTGTGTATTTGCTTATATTTCCGGTTTACATTATTATATGCTTTTCCACTGTTATTTTGTCATTGTTGGGTTATTATATCATTTGCACGTATTTTGGTTGGAGTTTGCTAGGGTTTGAGGAATATTCCGGGTTAGGGATATTACATCATCATGTCTTCATCGATGCACTGAGGTCTTCATCATGCCCATGTCTTCACCAAGATCATTATGTTGATATCATAACCGTGTACGGTATGTTGAGGGAGTATTCTTGTGGGATTACTATCATGTCAAGACAGTGATCAGTGTATCATCTTCATCTTCTTCATAACAAACATACCAAGACAGCGATCAACACTAAAGGTCTATGTCATTACATCTATAACGAGATTGTGACTGTGGTCTTTCCTTGCACCTTAGACTGTCGCCACCAAGGAGGAGAAGACTATTATCTTCTTACTGAAATTATACCCGAAATAGCAGGGGTATCCGAGATGTATCCTTCTATAATGTGAGGTTCAGATTATTGTACCCATCCGAGAGGATTTGAGGTCCTGTATTTACTCAAAGTTTCAGAGATCTGAGACATTGTTCTGCTGCCTTGATCCGAGATTCCTGTACCTACTGGACCCATCCGAATTTCAGAGAAGAATCCAGAATCTTGCTTTATTGTGGTGACCCTAACTACGTATATATAGTAGTTGGGTCTCTGTATTTGAGCCGATGTGACAGTGTGAAGTGTTGTGTCCTTTTATTGAGCCGACATGACTTTCTTTAGTCTATTTAATTCAATTTGAAGCCGACATGACTGCTCTCTTTATCATTTTGTTTGTTGTCTTCTTCATGAGGATTGTGCTGGTCTTGGAGGGCTAATCTAGTCACTAGGTAGACTTATATACATTACATATATGCTCAAGAAGAGCTCTTTGACTCTGACTTTCCTAGACCTATGAAATGAGCAAGAAACTCATTCTCATAATTTAAAAATAATATTTTTTTCTTGATAAGTACAGAGATCAAAATTACATTTGTAAATACTGAACCTAGTTACACTTTCTTCAACAAGTCATACTTGGAATAGGCATAGAACTAAAAGTAACTAAGATTCTTGCATCACATTTAGGTCTTAAGATTTGCATAGCATATAGGTTAATGAAGCATCTAAGCAGCGATTGTCCATCCTGTTACTTGGCATTTAATTAATAAGCAAGAAGTTGACTCCATAAGGCACCAATCTCACAATTCAATTTAATATAATCAATTTACACTATGTCAAAATTTTAATATATACCACCACTCGTAATGTTTCACTACTCATATATAACATATAAGATATATCATGAAAATATATCATGTCCACCACTCATACCATAAGAATTCCACCCACTCATATTATATACCACGGCCTCAACATATAAAAGGATTCTCTAATGCATGAACCATATCCACACTTTAACATAACCATTACATAAAGGGCTCTTCACACTTATCCACTTAACATATGTGAGCATATAAACCACCATAGAATACATACTAATATATATCGGCCCTTTTATAATGACTATTCACCATTTAGAAATAATACCATATGACCTACATTAAAAAAAACTCAACATACATTGCAATGCACATTGCATCACTCAAGTCATATACCTCAGCTCATGGTTTATGAATGAGCTTATGAACACTCATATAAAATACATATGTCTTGGCTCATGGTTTATCACAGCCTTTTCATAGAGAAATCAATGCACAGAGCATAATTTACATACAACATGGAATTGAGGCATACGGTTTTCAACAGTAAACACCTAAGAAACCGGATTCGTCCAAAACCCTGGACGAATCGCGAATCGGACGAATTGGACATGATTCTGTCCTGACACGTGTCATGATGGCAGGACTCGTCGTGTCCTCTTGTGGCACGTCGTGTCCAGGGGCGTGTTCTAAATTCGAAAGCGTGTCACGATTTTCCTGTCGAGTCATGGTTTGCGGATTCGTTTTGGATCTGCTGCTAGGTTAAAACTTAAAGTGTGTCTCTCCCAGTTGACGGCAAAGGATTCAGTGAGACTTAGTTAACTAATTCATTAGCATATTCAAAATCACGTGGTTATTATCGCATTCAATCAGGGCTTGCTGATATGATTTGGCAGCCATTGGTTGTCCAGTGCAGATCCAAAACTGCATTCTTGTGACCTTTCAAGACCATAAAATTCTTGCAATCCCCTTGCACATTCCACAAAAATATCTCCCTCTCATGTGATCCAGATGCAATCACTGTTCCTGTTGGATTGAACTTCATTGTGTATATAGCTGCATGGTGCCTAGTCAGCAGCATGATTGGGGATTCCAAACTGGATGTCCGTCGAGGCCCATCACCATATGTGACAGTGGACAACTCTGTTTTCTGTCTTTTGGCTGGTACCAAGGATTCTTCGAATCCTCTTTTTAGAGACATCATTCTGTTTCTTAAATCAAGGTACTTCTTAAGAAAAAGGAAGAGAATTTATCTTCACCTAACTTCTTAATCTGCCAGTCAAAACAGATATTTCAAGTTATTTACTGCCCTTTTATCATCAGTAAATGAAGATTAATATGAAAAATAAAATATACCAATGCCAGACATTAATAGCTGTTCCTCACAGGACAATTTCTATGATATAAGCCAGAAACAGAATGATAAATGTTGAATGAGCCATTGAGCAAAGTTGAAAATAATGGTCAAGGTTTCTACAAAAACTTGTAACTGCTAATGTTAAAGAACAAAGTAAAAAAATAAAAATAGAAAACAAAAACACAACCAAAATAAAATAAATAAGGTAAAATTTGAAGGGAAAAATATCTGTAATCCGGATAGCTATAGATGAAGATCTATGTTTGAAATCAATAAATTTGTATCATTAATTAAAATTTGTGTAAGAAATATGCTAATAACTAATTTTTAATATATATGTATATATATATAATATATATATATATATATATATATATATATATTTTTTTTTTAAATATATATATATATATATTTTTAATAAAATAATATATAACGTGTCCTAACGTGTCATGATCCGGGGGTCAGCGTGTCCCGAATCCGACACCACGAATCCCGAATCCTACGTGTCCCGAATCCCCGTGTCAGGT
Organism: Pinus taeda; assembly: GCA_000404065.3. Lineage (NCBI taxonomy): Eukaryota > Viridiplantae > Streptophyta > Pinopsida > Pinales > Pinaceae > Pinus > Pinus taeda. The sequence continues at coordinate 295,055 of APFE030531094.1, forward strand.
GACTTAGGTAAACACATATTGGCCTTCAACAATCAACATATCATTAGCAGTTTTCGCCGCAATCTCCAACACATACATACCACGAATTTCGAAAAAGAACTCAATGCATACACCACACAACTCAAACTTCAACACACAACCATGTTATATGTAACACCATCATACCATTTGAAACATGTTGAAGAATCTAGGGAAATTAGATGTAGAGTGATTCTTCGAGACTAGATAACAATTTGTGAAGTCTTTTTCTAATTTGTCTTGGTTAGCTTAATCTTCTTGTTCTCTTATTAATGTATGTGTGTGTACTTCATCAAACTGCTATCAAAAATATAAAACAAGAACGCAAGATATTGGCTCTCTCCCAGGGCCAAAACCTCTCTTGAGAGGAAAACCCTTTGGTAAGTTTTCTCTTATTGAAGCTTCTTTCTTGATCAATGCCAAACCCTAGATCCTTGACTAGAAGATCGTCCAAGCACAAGTCAAGTCCTTTTTTGTCTCTGCACTATGTCTACCCGACACTTTGTCCACCTTCTTCCGACACTTCGTTCCCTGACACTTCTTCCTACTTCCTACACTTCGTTCTTCCTTCCATTGTTAGTAGTCCTTCTAGAAGAGACACTTATCTTTTGTACTTAGTGAGATCCTTCACCTAAGGATACTCCTTCCTTCTCTTGACCAACAAAGTTTCTTCTTTGATGTATGGTTGTAGGCTTTGTGTGACAACACTGCAGCCTTAGTTCTCACATGTGTGAGAGGTCTTATTGATGTTATATGGCTCCTTTTTCCTTCGCTTGAGGTCCTTCCTTCTTCACTTGGATAGGAGGCCTAGTAGGCCTAGTTTGTAGCCCAAACAATGAGAGATGGGAAACTTTGATGTTGTTTTTGTAGTGGCCGTAGACAACCCTCCTTTATCTTGCAGTGTAACTGCAATTCACCCTAAAACAGTCTTTTAGACTTCGATTAAATCTCCTCCTTTGCTGCACTAGAGGCTCCTTTAAACTTGACTTTTCCTCCTTTTATTTGACTTCATTTTCTTGCTGATTTCAGAGATGATTGCGTTGTTTATGGAAGAGTGGACAACCTCTATATATAGAGAATTGTCCCTCCTTTAGGCCGACTTGACTTCTTTTGCTTCGATCGGTGGTTTTATTGGTGCCATTGCTTCTTTTGATGGTATCTTTGCTAAGAGGAGACTTGACTTTTCTTGGAGGTGACTTCTTTGACTCGTATACATAATGTAGCATACCCTTAAGGTCTTTAACATAATTCTTTTGACTCTTTGACTCACCTAAAGCACTTTAACATGTGCTAGACCTACTTCAATGAGCAAGAAACTCATTGACATATATTATAAAAATAATAATTCTTTTCTTGGATAAATACAAATATCAAAGTACATTTATGGAGATTGAACCTAGTTACATTTCTTTCAACACTCCCTCTTAACTATGGAGGTATTCATTCAACATTACAATGTCTTTGGCTATTATCAATCTTGAAGAATTCACATAAGAGAAACCGGATTGGCAATCCATCTGTTATAACATCATAGTAACCAACATTGTATCCACAACAAGGCCTTGACTGACAGCTCTATCTCTCAATAGATTAGATCACAATGTTGGCGAGACCAATGACATATAGACACCATAGTCATTGTCTCTCAAGATACATGCCCACCCGGGTGTTCACTAAGTATGACCTTCTAGGACTATTCTTATCTTGGGTTCCCAGCCCTCAAAGAATATCGGTCCTCTTGTCTACTCTTGTCTTAGATGCCCTACACATCCTCAAAGAGTATCGAATGCCAGATGATTACCCAATCCTCCCATTCTTTCTTCACAAGTGAAGACAAGAATGTTGCGTCTATCCCTTCCTCTAGAATGAGGAAGACATGCCCAAGTTTCCTTTGATAGGTAACTTGCCTAAGTTCCTTTGGGAACTTGTAAGAACTCCCTCTTAGCTAGGGACTTGTCCATTCATCAACAACTTCTTCTTCGTGGGTTCTTCAGCTGCTCGATCTTTTTCTTTTCTTCGATGTCATGAAGTCTTTGTTCGAACTTTCTCTTGGTAGGGAACCATCCATCGATCACTTTCCTTCCTGGCTTGACATGTCTTTGCTTCCTTCGTGGAAAGTGGTCTTCTTGTCATATATCAGGTTCTCTTGTCATCTGGCTATCCCTTTGTCATCTAGTCCATGCTTTGGAATACTCTTCTCATGGATGCTTCGTTGAGCTTGCTTGTTCCCATGATTTGATCTAGTAGCGTTTCATGACTTCATCCTAATATTACTTCGGCATTGCTTTGCTTTCGCTGGATAGCTTCTTCATCACGACATATTTGTAGACTAGAATCAGTTATCTGCACCTTTCATATCTCCAAGGCCTTCATATGTGTTAAGGGTCCTTCCTTCCTTTGTCAAAGTTGTCCTACCTTCTTTTGGGAGATATCTTCAATGGTTCTTTGTTAAATAGTGATTCTTTGTGATCATGGTGTTCTTCACATGCTTGATCTCTTTCTTCATTTGCTTCTTCTTGGATAGATTGGTCAACCACCTTATGCGCCTTGTGAGAGCACTTCTTCATTGCTTGCTTCCTGGACTCGTCAACATTTCTTCTTGCTTCTTAGTTAGCAATCTTATACTCCTTATGTGAGCATATCCTTTTGTTGACCTTCATTGCGTTGTAGTACATGCCTCCAAGCATGGTGAAAGAGATTCTTTCATACTTGCTCATGTCAAAGAACTATTCCCATGACTTCAATAATACACATATGATAACATGACATAACTTTGATGCATACATACGTCATCTCGATTCTTCTTTGATCATCTTAGCTTTATTTGATTGTTCGTGGTATGGCCCTTCTTGCTTCATCTTAGCTTGCCTTCATATCATCCTTTTCTTGAATCCCATGAATGAGATTCCCAATGAGATATCTGCTTTCGTTTATGAATCTTCTCTTGAAGATTCCATCATAGGATTTTGAAGACCCTTACCCTGCAAATGTTTCTTTCCTTTTGATGATGGTCTCTTAAGATTCTTAGTCATGATCAATTTTCTTTCTTGTGGATGAAGTCCTATTCTAGGTATGTTCCTTCTGGATGAATATCTTGAGCTATATATACCATGCTCCTATATTCTAGAAGATATTTCTAACCTAGCATTTAGTTCTATTTATAAATGCTCCTTTTACATGAGTATTTCAAACTCCATGTACATCATGCTTCTAGATTCTAGAAGATGTTTCTAGCCATGCAATTTTATTCTATTCCTACATGCTCCTATACTACTCAAAACTTTGAAAGAAGACTTTAAGTAAAGAAGTAGACTTAGTCATAGTAGAGATCCAGAGGATCTTCCTTCTTTTGCTTCTTGTCTTCTTCTTTTATTTCTTCAGTCATATGAGCTTCTTCCCTTTTTCTCTTGTTGTTGTTGTCCTTCTTAAGTTTAGGACAATTGCTTTTGTAGTGTCCATGTTCTTGGCATCCAAGACATTGCATATTGGACTTATCTTTGTTGTTTGTTCTTCGTGGACCAAACTTGCCAAATTTTCCTTTTTTCTTGGCCATGGTAGCAAATACTTGCTCCTTTGATCCCACATATTCCTTGGCTTTGAGTCTGGTTTCCTCTGTTTTGCATAGGGACCACATTTCACTTAGTGTAGTAGCTTCCTTGTTGGCATATATGCTTGATGTGAAGTTTCCCTAATCCTTGGGTAGAGCATTGAGTACTACAATTGTCATTTCTTTGTCGGACATGACTTCCCCTAGCTCTTGAAGTTGATCTATCATCTCAGAGATCTTCATGAAGTAGGGAGCTATTCCTTCTTTTGTTATCTTCATCTTGTACAATTCATTCCTTAGAGATATCACTTCTCCGGTTGTGGATACCGAGAATAGCTCTACTAGCTTATTATAAATTTCTTTTGATGTCTCAAATTTGGAGACATAAGGAATGAGAGAGTCCTTGATAGATTCTATTATCCTTTGAGCTCTTGTCTCATCCTTATTGTACTTGGCTAAGGCTTGGGTTTGTTCCTTAGCAGGGATAGTGATATTCCCTTTGACATGTTCTAGAAGTTCATTCTCTTTGAGAAGTAAATCAGTCCTCGTCTTCCATGCAAGAAAGTTTTTGGTACCTACCAATTTGTTGCTTTCCTTGCAAAAATACATTGATGTATATTCAGAAGGGGATATATACTTACTTGATATATTTTGAAATGTAGTTGACTTCTTTTCTCCTTGAAGTCTTGATGGCTTACTTTCCTTGAATCTTGATGTTTGTCAAGATGTTTTCTCCAAGTGGACTTGCTTGATGATAAGACTTGCTTGATGATTTGTGGCTTGATGTAGGTCCCTCTTTGATCTTCTCTTCTTTGTAGATTCCTTTATATAAGGCTATTCTTCTAGCTTTGTAGTCTCCCCTGATGAATGATAGATGGTAGACCTTCTTGTCCTTGAAGTGATTGAGACTTCTTGGCTTGATGCTTCAACTTTGTAGATGTCATTTCTTGATGAGTCACATTATGAGTGTTCTTGAAATGCCCTTTCCTTGATGTCCCACCTTAGTTCTGATACCATGTTGAAGAATCTAGGGCAATTAGATGTAGAGTGATTCTTCGACACTAGATAACAATTTGTGAAGTATTTTTCTAATTTGTCTTTGTTAGCTTAATCTTCTTGTTCTCTTATTAATGCATGTGTGTGTACTTCATCAAATTGCTATCAAAAACATAAAACAAGAACACAAGATATTGGTTCTCTACCAGGGCCAAAACCTCTCTTCTCTTGAGAGGAAAACCCTTCCGTAAATTCTCTTATTGAAGCTTCTTTCTTGATCAATGCCAACCCTAGACCCTTGACTAGAAGATCCTCCAAGCACAAGTCAAGTCCTTCCTTTTCTCTGCACTATGTCTCCCTTACACTTTGTCCACCTTTCGGCACTTCGTTCCACGACACTTCGTCCTACTTCTGGCACTTTGTTCTTCCTTCCCTTGTTAGTAGTCCTTCTAGAAGAGACACTTATCTTTTGTACTTAGTGAGATCCTTCACCTAATTGTAGATAGAACATAAACCGTATAAACCATATGTACAATGAAAGACAACCAAGAACTCAATGAGACATAGAGAAGTTAGGTCAATGACCATGGCAAAACTCACAAGGGGAAAACCCAACTAGATTCTTTTTCTATTAGAAATCAATTGTTTATTAGAGATACAAAGTATAAAGAGAGAATGAAGAAGTTCACCCAAATTTGAAGAATATATCTGATAGTAGTAGTTGATGCAAACTCTGAATCACTTTGGCTCTCCAAGTTCTGCTCTTACTCTCCAAGTCTCTCTCTCTCACAATCTCCTTCAAGTCTCTTCAACTCTCTCTCAAGTTCGAATTCACAATACACAAGTGAGGTGAGATGATATGAGACACACATATATAGGAGGGGCAATGAATTATTGACATAAAGGAGCAACGATACACATGCCTTGAGGAGGAGTTACATATGCGAAAATAGGAGTGTAACTTATGCCATAAAGGAGTGGAGTGTAACTTATGCATTTAGGAGAGAAGTGTAACTTATGCATTAAAGAGGTGTAAGAGGAATCTTTTTTTTGACGAGTCATTAAAGTGTGTAAGAGAGTGTAAGAGGTGTGTAATAGCATTAAAGAGAGAGAAAAATGAATCCATTAGGAAAGAGTAACATATGCATTAATTGAGGGGAGTTACATATGACATGATTAAGTCTCATGATTGAGAGGCTTGAATTTCTTTTTAATAATAATAATAATAATAATAATAATAGTAGTAATAATAATAATATTGATGATTAAGTCGAAATTGAACTATTGGGATTGATTGATGACCAAAAGGGATTTTCCATCAACAGTGCTTGATTACCAATTGATGCAAGGCAATTTACTATTTTTGGAAAGTCATACTTGAGACTTTCTATTTTTAGAGTTTTTATTTTTAGAAATTCTATTTTTAGACTTTCTATTTTTATAAATTCATTTTTGAGCTGCCAATTAACAAGGAGCTTGAGTATTTGCAAGACAATCTTGGGCTTGTGGATGTCTCCTCCCTGGTTGAGTAGGAGTGAGGGTGGACACCATGTTCTCCATGTGTCACATGCTGTGGCCAGGACTAACAACCTTAAGCCAATGCATGAACACTGGTAGGGAGAATGGTGGATTGAATAAGCATAAGGGAAGTACATTCTTGAGTCATGTAATGAGGTTGACTAGGATTAACATCCTAAGTTGGATACGTGAACTTGGTAAAAAATGGTCCGGAGGACGTACTTTTCCTTGGGATTGGGAAATGTTTTGTGATGTCATACCTTTGAAGCACCTAGGTGGGATATGTGCCTTGAGAGGCAATCGTGTCCAAATTTATGCCTCCTAGCATTGTGCTTTGATTTAATGGAGAAATAGAGTGTATTAGTCAAGGCCTTGCTATTTTGACAATGTTGGCTATTATGACATAAGTCATCATTGATGCTTATCGATCCAAACTTTCTTATATGAATATTTCAATTTGAGAGTATCCTATTGTGTCATTATGAATACCTCCCTAGTTAAGAGGAATGTTGAAAATGTAACTAGTATCGGTCTTCATAATACAATGTAATTTCATCATCAAAATATTTACTATATTCATTATTATTATTATTTTATTTTTGGTCAAAGCATGTTCTTCATGCTTTATATAGTCAAAAAGTATTTATTATGAGTCAAAAAGAAATATATTTGAGTCAAGTCCCATTTGGACTTTTGTAAGAAAAGAAAAATAATTTTTATTTTTGAGTCAAAGAGTCGACACAAGACCAAGTCGGCCCTTGGACAATTTGGCCTATGTGGCAGCCATTTGACCCTCTTGGACAACTATAAATACAAGTCAACTCGACCTCTTGGAACATTTTCATCACTCATCTCATCACATCGATTTATGTGCAAAATAAGAAGATAAATCAACGAAGTTAAAGGAGAGAGAAGGTAGTTAAAGAGGAGAGAGAAGACAAGTTTTCTGCCCTAGTTTTCCTCACAAGTAAGAAGTATTCTGTAGTTTTTTGAGGTTATTATAGGGCTGAAATTCGGCTTGTATTGCAAGATTAAATTTCTTTGTGGTTTGATAAGATTTTAGAGAATTTGACCAATGTTGACTTTGATTTGATTGGAGGAGAATTGGAGGAGGGTTGACTTGGATCTTTATGACAGTGTTTGGTCTTGGCCTTGGGTCTTAGATATCTCATTTAAATCTGATTCTATAAGAGAGATTGTATGGTTTTCCCCCTTGTGGGATTTTGCCCTAGCTTGGAGCCTAATTTTTGGTGTTCTTTGTCTCTTTCTGATCTTTATGCTTTGAAGTTTTGTATAATTTCTTGAGGAAGAGAACATAATATTAATACAAAGACGACTAACATTCACAAGTAATTATCAAGAAAGAGGAATCAAGCATTAAACTACCTGGCACTTGGTTTCTCAACAAGTGTACCCCCTTCTCTGATCACAACAATCCCTCGGCTTGTGCCACTATCCTTCTAGGGTCTCCAACATGGTTGGCTAAGGATATCTCAAAGCCCTATGGCTTATAGGAGTTTCGTTTGCCTTCAGGGCTCCAAGTACTCTTGAGACCCCACACATTAAAACTTGTTCCTACACTCCTCCCTCTAGGGCTCTAGCCTTCCACAAGGAAAGCCAAGGAGAAGTGCTCTCACAACACTGTCACAACATGCATAGGTGCCACTTGTACCATTCACTCATCAACACCTTATTTTCCATAGCCTTGATTTGACAAGACTACATGGAACACTTTCATTGGCTTCACAATCATGCTGTCAACTTGTTTCTGATTACATGTTCACCATTAACCACTATTAGTCATTTGAATCATGTTATGAAAACAGACTACTTTGAATCTTTATGCATGCACATCCACTACTGTATGCACCTAACATATCATAATTTAATATATATTCAATGGACATGCATTTTTGAACTATTTCAGCACTTGCATTTTTATCACGCCTATGCTATTCTTCATTTGCATATGACAACTTCTCAAAACATTAAAGAAAAACATTACACTGGTAAGACATAAGTTAAGAGATTCCCCCTCATGGTTATTTTTGCATCCCTTGGCCATAAACTTTTGCAATTTTGTTGGGTTGCTCTAGGGACTCTAGTCTGCATCCTGCTTGTTTATCTTGCTACATCAAACTCAAGGTAGTCTTAAAGTAACCTCAATATGTTCATATATAGAACAAAATAATTTCACATTACAAATTCATGCATAGATATTAATTTGAAATGTAAATTCTTTGCTACACTCAAGCCCATCTAGGTTCAATGTTGAATCTTAACTCTGATACCACTTTGTAACATACCCAGTGCTTTAACGCTCGATTAATGATATGGGGTACCAATTTTATTTTTATTTTTCACGAGCTTTAACAATCAACGCTAATACCACTTTTTCACATACCCCTACTAAATTTATCTTAACCACACTCGCAAAAACTTTATTTTCATCTCTCATACATTTTATCAAATATTTTACATGTAAACCTTTCTTCAAATACTTTGTATACAACCAAGTAAATAGTCTCTTTTTTGTAGAAATTTTGTCAAATATTTTTTTGAAATCAAGTAAGAAATATTGCTATGATTCCACTTTAATATATTAAGTGAAATATACCACTTAATCATGCAACTTTTGGTCTTTGTCTTTGAGTTATTTTATCAAATAGTTTGTATGCAAATTGTATTGAAACACCTTTAGCATATTTCTTCTAATGATTTGCATGCAAATATGCATAGATCAACTACAACAATACTATCATACAACAATGCTAACATACAACAATACTATCCCCATCCACAAAATGACATTTTCATTGGGGTATTTCATCAAACAGTTTATACGCAATGAATCATTGAACCATTTAGGAATTTCCTCAAACACTTTGTGTGCAAACTAAATTGTTGCAGTCCAAGTTTTGAAAATTGAACCAGATGATCGATAGAGTTTCCCTTCACTATGGTTCAAGTTCTAGCTTCTGGAACCTCTAAGAAGAAAGTTACAGTAGAAATGCCAACATGACTTGTTTGATGCATGATTTTGGGAGAATCTAGGAAGCTTGACTTCCTCTGTTCATATCTCCTAAAAATATCATGACTCAAGATTTGAAAGTTGGAACAAATGACCAACAAAATTTGCCCCTAATTATGGTCGAAGTTTCAGCTTCTTGAAACCTCCTAGAAGAAAAGTTATAGTAGAAATGCCTACATGACTGGTTTAAAGATGCATTTAGGAAGCCCAACTTTCCCTGATCATATTTCTTAAAATTTTACAACCCAAGATCTGAAAATTGGAATAGAGGATCAGTGGGATTTCCCCTCACTATGGTCCAAATTTCAACTTCTAGAACCCCGAGAAGGAAAGTTATAGTAGAAATGCCAACATGATTTGTTTAAAGAAGAATTTACGAAGCATATCTTCCTCAACCAATGTTGTTACAAAATTTAATACATGTAAAAAACTACAACCAAATAGTATAGCAACTACAAATAATCGTGCATGTCACTAAACCATCTATGCTAGAAATATTATTAACACAAGTAAATATTTATCTATTATAGCCAAAAAAATACTAGAAACTAAACTAGGGTGAGCTATGTTCCACCATACCATAAGCTCAGTGATGCTACATTTTTTCTCATAGTTGACCACTCATGTGCCACATCTTGATGCCTTGACGAGAACTCAAGGGTATTTCACACGCTCAGATTCAGACCAGATTTAACACTAAAAGTGAAGGCCATTCTCCTTCACACACACACAAGAATACTCAGTAATCAGCCTTTCCATTTTTGACTAGGCTCACATTCACAAAAAGACCATGCAGGTGTGCACAACACAAGGCAGTCATTCTTTGATCTTTGCAGTCCCTTGGCCCTCCCCTCTTTAGTGCTCCATGTGCCACACACAATCAGGACCATTCCCAACCTTCAAAGTCATCTAGTCCAAAAAAAAGTTCTGCAACACACACTATCACCAATTCTTATGCCATTTTGAATTTTAAGTGAAACAAAGAGATGTATGAGAGTAATAGAAGAGAGAACCAAGAAGAACCCCTTTGTTTGCTCCTCCCTCTTATTGAAATAATCACACCTTAACACTTCATCTTCTCGACCTTTTAGTTTCTTGGGAAGACTAACCATCACATCAAAAAGAAACATTCACCCAAGGTATATTTTTCCTCTTAAATGAAGTTTTCCCCCTCCCCAAGCCATCATAATGTGTTGGTTGTCCCCTTTCTTTAGCTTTAGTATTTTAATTAATAAAAATAAACATTACATCATATAATAAATCTTGATATCATTGTTGAAGAATCTAGGGCAAATAAGTGTAGTGTGATTCTTCGTTACTTGATAACAATTTGTGGAGTCTTTTTACTTTTTCTTGTTAGCTTAATCTTCTTCTTATTCTTATTAATGCATGTGTGTGTACTTTATCAAACAGTTACGAAAACATAAGAACAAGAACACAAGATGTTGGTTCTTTGTTAGGGCCAAAACCTCTCTTCTCTTGAGAGGAAAACCCTTTAGTAAGTTTCTTTTATTGAAGCTTCTTATTGATCAATGCCAAACCCTAGACCCTTGACTTGAATATCCTCCAAGCACAAGTCAAGTCCTTCTGGCACTTTGTTTCCTTGACACTTCCTCCTTCCGGCACTTCGACCTTCTTCTTTCGGCACTTCGTTCTTTTTCAATTGTTGATAAACCTTGTTACACTTGCTCTAGAAGAGACACCTTTTGATAAGTCCTTTTCTTGAGATGATCCCTTCCTTCTCTTCACCAACCAATCAACTTGAATGATTGTAATAGGAAGGCTGTTATAACAGCAGTGACAGCCTCTTTTTTGTTCGCACGTGTGACTGTAATAGGCTTTAGAACAGCCCCCTTCACACGTGTGACTGTAATTGGCTTTAGAACAGCCTTACTACCTTCGCTCTTCTTCCTTACTTCTTCGCTTGAGTGGGAGGTACGTTAGGTCTATGCTCTTAGCCCAAATGATGAGGTTTATGTCACTGTGGTAGAGGGCTGCGATAACAGCAGAGAGACCCTCTCCTTCTTCGCACGTGTGACTGTTTTCTACTCTATAAAACAGTCCTCTCGACTTCGATTATGTACCCTTCTCCTTCGCTTCCCTTGGAACCCCTTTTCTTCGTTCTTTTCTTGCCTCCTTTTCCTCACTGATTTCAGAGCTATCTTGGTGCATTATATTGGAGTGGACAACCTCTATATATAGAGAGGACTGTCCCTCCTTTTAGGCTGACTAGAAGGCCGACATGTTACATGTTTGTAGGACGACTTGTTGCATACTTTGGATGGTTTCTATGGTGGTTTTGCATGCTTGAAGAAGCTTCTTTGATGGTGCCTTTACATAGGAGGAGACTTGACTTTGCTTGGAGGTATTCTCTTGACTTTAATACATAATCATACATGGTGTAACATGGCCTTTAAAGTCTTCAACTTTTTTCTTTTGACAATTTAACTTACCTATGACACTTTAACTAGTGAAAGACCTATTTCAATGAGCATTAAACTCATTGACATATTATAAAAATAATATTTCTTTTCTTGAGTAAGTACAAATATCAGAAGTACATTTATGAAGACCAAACCTAGTTACATTTCCTTCAACATAGCATCAATGCTGGCACCATAGCATTATATGTTCTTAACTACAAAAATATAGCAAAATAAAGAAAAAGGGGGTGTCACACTATCAATCAAGGGGTGGTCAAAGTTTCAAACAAGTCAAAAATCGAGTCTTACATGAATAAACCAAGCATGTTCAGATACATTGTCACTTCATTAACCAAGTTGTTGAGGATGGATCTATTGAATTGCAATTTTCTCCAATAGAAGAGCAAATTGTAGACATTTTCACCAATTCTTTGTGTCTTGAAAAATTTGTAAAATTATGGGATAAGGTTGGTGTAGATAGTAGATTGACCATTAAGAGAGAGTGTTGAAGTAAATGTCAGATTCTAATAATGGTCAATTAGAGATTAGACACGGGCATTGATAAACTCATGTTTACAGTAGGACCTAAGTTGCACGAAATGGGGAAACGGGTACGAGTTTCTGAAACGGGAAGCGATACGAAACGCGACCTCCCCAAATTTTGGAAACGGGGAAACGCGAATATATATATATATAT
>APFE030531094.1:307910-317959 GCA_000404065.3 Pinus taeda
AATTCTACTTTCTCCATATGAAATCCAATGAGGGCGAAACCACTCTCAAACATCCTGAGTCATTTCATGGTGATGTTAAAAATTTAAGTAAAAGGATGAAAATGAAAAATAAAGGAGAATATCACTTTTACTTTAAGAAATTTAACATTACCATGAACTGCATATCCCCCAAACTTCCCGATGAACTGCATATCAACACTAGGGCAAAAATTCATTTTTATAACTTTAGACACGCATCTAGAAGCAACAAGAAGTCACTAACATACCCTAAAAGTAAATTAAGAAACAAATTAAAAAAAAAAAAAACACAAGTTAATGAGGAAACGTGGGTTGTATGGCCCTGAAACGCGTTTCTGGCCGTACTGGCCACGTTTCCGTTTCGGGAAACGTGGCAGTACGGGCGGAAACGCGTTTCACGACCGTACCAAACACGTTTCCACGTTTCATTCCCATTTCCGTACGGAAACGGGCCTCTATACCACGTTTCCTGCAACATAGATTAGGACCTTAGGTTATTTTGTGTTTTTATGCTTTATTTCACTCTACCGTTTTTCCCCAGTCTATCTCGCATTCATGAAGTGGATTGAGTTGACTAGCTTGTAGCCCTTTGTAAAAAGGTTTTCACTTTCTCATTTGTGCATGTAATACGAATATCTCTCTTGAGTATCTTGGTTTTCTTGATGTGTTCAAACTTCAAACTTTGTGATAAAATGGACTGTGGCGGATTTCCTTTATTTGACAGTGACTCACATGAAGATGGCTTACAATGGTGGCTTATCTTTCAAATCTCCTCGTATTTGGAGGTTGGGTTCCCTAATTTGTAAAGGTTATGATAACACATGGCTAATTAAATGGTGGTTTGTTCCTCTCTTTGGCAACCCCTTTAATACATACATATGTGTGTGTGTGTTTATTTATTTATTGTTATCTACTCTAGATTTCTAGAGTCAAAATTCCATCATACTTTCTACTCATCTTGACGGTGTCCTTAGCCTTCATGAACACTTTTATCATTCACCTTGATGTTAGGCTCTAGACGAAGGTTCCTTTGTTTTCTTGATGAAAAAATTATAATCACATGTTTTCACTTTATTCTCTCAATTCTTTCACTCTATTCACTTGATTCTCTGATGTTGTTGGTTTCACTCTCTATTTGATGGCTATAATGATGGCAAAAACATAAACATGTTAGCAGTGCCTAACTTTAAACAATTTGCACAATGGAATATACCAACAATCAGATCGATGATAGTACACAAAGTTTAATGCCCAACCTTGTTTCTTATTAATCCATTATCAAGAAAATCATAGGGCTCCGGCACTAGGGATAATGGCCCTTCATATCTCGGTACATGCTTAAATATACAAGACAAAATGCAATATACTTGTACAAGTTCCCTGGGCTTAGGCTAAGTCCTTTTAGCTCTCATCTACTATAATCATTGTCTGTCCTTTACCACCAAACTGCCCAGCCAACTCTCTTTATGCTAATAGGCAACTCAGCAAGTTCTCTACCCACCTGGCAACCTTACTGTCCATTGTTTTTCCTCCATAGCTAGATTATATTCCACTGGTACTCTCCAATTCATCACATGCTTCATCCTTCATCACAGAAGCATAACTTGTTGTAAGAACAAAACCATTCTTACTACTATAAGCCTCCCACCTCTTCTTCTCCTAAACTTGCTGATTTTTTGTTGTTTTGGCAAGAGGCCGCAGCCAAGGAAGAAAGAGGGTCAGGTTCTATGGCAAGTGAGAGGCCAGTTACGGCTTGTTTGAGGCTTGTTTTGTGAGTTGGAGTAGGCCACATGGCTTGTAGTAGACAAGAAATGGTTGAGCGGAGGTTGGTCCATGCTAGTTGTGGTGGGAAAACAAGGGACAACAAGGCTGTTAGATGGGCAGGGAACTTGTTGAGTTGGCTGTTCGCCCAAAGAGAGCTAGTTCGGCAGATTGAGGAAGGCAAGGAGTACCCTGTGTGCTACAAAAGATAGCTAAAGGGTTTGGTGGCAAAGGATGACCAATGATTAAGGGTAGAGGAGAGCTAAAAGGACTTACCTTTAACCCAAGTAACTTGTACAAGTCTATTGCATATTGTCTTGTATATTTTGGCATTTGTACTTGGGATATAAAGGCTCATCATTCCTGGTACGAGATGTTAGTTTTTGTAGCATTGAATGTGTTCTAGCCTTGAAATTTTGTGGAGATGCTAGAATACATGAGATATCCAAAACCCATAAATTGTTTTTGGAAATTCCGCTTAGAAATTATTTAATTAGATTATTAACCAGTTTTTAAATATTTCCTAAGTCTAAGTTAGGAAATATGGTTAATTAATCAGTTGTAATTAAGTCAAGGCAAGAATCATCTAGAAACTCACATGGATTGATCTAGACATGATCCTAGCCATCGATTGTGTTTTAATCTTGGTCGTTAGTGCTCCAACAAAGGATTATAAGAGGAGGTTGATGTGGTAATGGAGAGATACACTTGAATAATTTGATTTCCTTGGCAGATCGATTTCCTGAGTAGTAGCAGTCAGTTGTCGAGAGAGAGCAGAGATCAAAGTAGTGAGAGAGGGGCAAAGACAATGAGGTTGGAGGAGGCATTCCAGATCTAGCGAGTGCATTTACAGAGAGGTAGAAGAGCCACAAAGAGGCTGACGCTGGGGCAGCACAACAACCTCTAGAGGTAAGATCGATTTGCTGAGAGGGAGAGACGTCTTCAGTTCCAGAGGCCAAGGAGGAGTCCCAGAGTGCCGGAAAAGCATCTTTCCAGTCAGTAGAAGGTAGAACGACTTCATCAGAGACCAATCTAAGGCTAGACGTCCAGCAAGCTGCACAGGGCAGCGCAGAGGCCGACGCAGAGGGATAGAGGGCCAAATTTTTGAAGGTAAGTCATGCCGGGAGTTTTCCTATCGGGTGAGGAAAATTCCTCACTAGATTTTCGCTAGTATTTTTCTCTGTAGGATTGCTAGATTTCTGCATCTAGTTGTACCCAGAATTTATCATTGTTGCATAATAATAAAACCCTCACTGTTGCACTGATTTTCCCAAGTTGGGTTTTTCTGGAGACTTTGTTCCAAAAATAATTGTGTTATTTTTATGTGTGTGCTAGCATTTCTCAGCTTCCAGCGTTTTATTTTTCCGCAAAATTTTATTTGTTAAGGTTGCAGTGTTTTGATATTTGTCATAGCAGATAAATCATTAATTAATTAACAATTAGGAGAAATAATATCAGTTGCTGCAATAGGATTTTAGTTTGGAATTTTCACATGGTATCAGAGCGCAGTTTATCAACTGGAGAGCTTAGAGGCGAAAAGAGAAGGAATTTCGCTGCTCATTGTGGGCAATAGGCCAAAATTCCCAAGGGCAACACAGTCATTCTGCCAGGAGGCCGAGTTACTTGTGAAGGTTCAATTTTTCTCTTCGAGGGGCAAAAAAATTCAATCCTACCAGATTGAGTGATTCTAGAGGCAGAGTGAGCATATCAGATTTTTCGTTGGGAAGATCTCTAGCTGGACGTAGTGGGTTTTATTGCAGTTCGCTACAGCAGAGCCAATGTTGGGGTTAAAGAGAGAAGAGCACACACAAAGGGAAAATTTTCCTTAGGGAGCTTCTAGTCTCAAGAAGCTCGATTTTTCCTTGCAGATCGACAACTGTTGTGAGCAGATCTTCTCACTCCAGAAGGGAGTGCGAGTAGCAGAGCAACAACTGAGTAGAAGGAAAGAGGAAGTTTTCGACA
The DNA here is from genome assembly GCA_000404065.3 of Pinus taeda. Taxonomy (NCBI): domain Eukaryota; kingdom Viridiplantae; phylum Streptophyta; class Pinopsida; order Pinales; family Pinaceae; genus Pinus; species Pinus taeda. The sequence goes on from APFE030531094.1 coordinate 311,652, forward strand.
GTTTGTTGAGATGGCCACTGTTAAGCTTCGTGATCAGGACAGTTTGGATGGAGCTTCCAACTACTTCATCTAGAAGGCAAGGATGTCCTTCCTTCTAGATGAATATGGCCTGCAAGCCTATATTGATGCAATGGTGGCAATTCCAATGGATGCAGATTAGCTAAAAGAGTACAAAACAGAGATGGCACAGGCGAAGCAGTTGATCCTAGACGGAGTCTGGGATCATATAGTTTCTCGCATATAGCTGGCAAAGATACTGCCAAGAAGATGTGGTATGCTCTCGCCACGTTATATCAAGGTACTTTCCAGCAGCGGAAGATGTACCTCGAGGAGAAGATGAGGCCCATCCAGAAGAAAAAAGGGGAAGGCATAGACCCCTTCCTCACTGGGATTCAGGGGGTCCAAGACCAGTTGTTAGCTGTTGGGGCAGCACCTTAACCCACAGAGCTAGTGAGATTGACACTCAACAGTGTCTCCAAGGATTGGCAGGTCTTTGTCCAAAGCATATTGGGTAGATACAAGTTACTAGAGTGGGAGAGATGTGGGTTGACTTGCAACAGGAGAAATTGAGGCGAGCTCTTCTAAAGAGCTCCATCAGTGGCAACAACAACAGACAAAAGCAGGTGAAGGAGGAGGAGAATGTGGCCCTTACATCTAAGGGTCCCAATCAGGGACAGGGGGAGCAGAGGAAGAAGAAGGACTTGTCAAAGGTCAAATGCTTCATGTGTGGTGAGCATGGTCACTACAGTACCCAATGTCCTCTCAAGAAGAAGGACAAGGAGGAGAAGCAAGACCAGCAGGCAACTTCTGCAGAGATCGATAGGCTTTCCTCCAGGCTGGAGGAAGACGTCGTGATGATTGTTGATATACCTCTAGGAGTGAGGTGGGGTGACTTGGTGCTGTAGCCCCAGAGCACTATAGATGGGAAGGATCCTTGAGGAGTCCACCTCATGGATCATTACCTTGCTACGGTGGGCCCGTAGTATTCACTAGCAAGATGGATCAATGGCGGTTGATGTAATCAGGTACCGAGTGACAGTTGCAGAGACTAGGAGCAGTCAAATGCTGGGGAGCGTAGTGCAGAGTTGGTAGCAATGCAGTTGGCACAATGCATAGTCAGCAACAGTGTAGATTCTTCGATGACAATGTAGATACAAGCAGCAGTGAGAGACTCGGGTGACGAATGCATTATATTGATCACAGTTGATTTAGTATTTTGGATGCTTTTCAGTGGTAGATGTTGTAGTTGCAACAACAACATATGAGAGGGAGTTGTAGTGCATATATAGTGTTGGAAGCGGTATGGCAGTGTCAACAGCAACACAGATGCAACATATATCAGAGTTGTGCAGTGATTGGTGGGCAGCAACAACTAGACATCAGAAGCGTGACTGGAGATGATGCGGAGACAGGGTGTTGTGGCAGGGAGTGCAACACTAGAACACATTCCTCGCTAAGAGGGAGTGTTAGTTTTTGTAGCATAGGATGTGTTCTAGCCTTGAAATTTTGTGTAGAGGCTAGAATACATGAGATCTCCAAAAGCCATAAATCCTTTCTGGAAATTCCGCCTAGAAATGACTTAATTAGATTATTAACCAATTTTTAAATATTTCCTAATTCTAAACTTAGGGAATATGGTTAATTAATCAGTATTAATTAAGTCAAGGCGAGAATAATCTAGAAACTCACACAGATCGATCCAGAGATGATCCTAGCCATCGATTATGTTTTAATCTTGGCCATTGGTGCTCCAACAAAGGATTATAAGAGGAGGTTGATGTGGTGATGGAGAGATACACTTGAACAATTCGATTTCCTTGGCATATCAATTTCCTGAGTAGAAACAGTCAGTTGCCGGAGAGAGAGCCAGAGATCGAAGCAATGAGAGAGGGGCAGAGACAGTGAGGCTGGAAGAGGCATCTTAGATCTAGCGAGTGCATTTATAGAGAGGCTAAAGAGCCACAGAGAGACTGATGTCGGGGCAGCGCAGCGACCTCTAGAGGCAAGATTGATTTGCTGAGAGGGAGAGACATCTTCAGTTTCAGAGGCCGGGAAGGAGAGCCAGAGCGCTGGAGAAGCATCTTTCCAGTCAGCAGAAGGAAGACCGATTTCATCCGAGACCATTCTGAAGCTAAATGTCCATCAGGCTGCGTAGAGGAGTGCAGAGGCTGATGCAAAGGGTTAGAGGGCCGAATTTCTGAAGGAAATGCATGCCAGGAGTTTGCCTGTGGGGTGAGGAAAATACCTCACTAAATCTTTGCTAGTATTTTTCTCTGTAGGATTGCTAGATTTTGGCATCCAATTGTACTTAGAATTTCTCATCGCTGCATAATAATAAAACCCTCACTGTTGCATCGGTTTTCCCAAGTTGGGTTTTTCCGGGGACTTTTGACCAAAAATAATTGTGTTATTTTTATGTGTGTGCTAGCATTTCTCAGCTTCCAACATTTTGTTTTTCCGCAAAATTTTATTTGTTAAGGTTGCAGTGTATTTATTTCAATATTTATTGTAGTAGATAACTTGTTAATTAATTAACAATTAGGAGAAATAATATTAGTTGCTACAATAGGATTCTAGTTTGGAATTTTCACACGGGAGCCCTGTGTTTTTCTTGTTAATGGACTAGTAAAAAACAAGGTTGGGCATTAAACTTTGTGTACTATCATTGATATGATTGCTAGTATATTCCTTCATGCAAATTGTTTAAACTTAGGCACTGCTAGTTTGTTTATGTTTCCTAGCTAAGGCATAGACCAAACTTGGGGCGTGTGGAATTCTAATAGATTTTACCTTCGAAAAACAAATTGTGAAATCTAGAAAGTTTCTTCAATATATTATATTTTTACAATGTTACAATACAATATGTATATAGAATAGTAGCCATAAACCCTCAATCCATTAACTATGGATTATAATAAAACTAAGTTATGATCCTCCTCAAATAACAGTATGGCACTTGCCCCCTGTTTTTCTTGACTCAACCTGACATGTTCCATCGAAATATCTCCATGCATAAGATTTATCTATGGTTGGGTTTGTGATGACTCCGGGTGGTTTTACTTTTCCAAGCTTCCTTATTCATTCATAATCATTGTCTTTTCTGCACAACTTGAATTGATAGTAACTCATATTCAAGGACCATATATTTCTTGCTAGCCACAATGCCCAAGCAGTATGAAGGCTATAGCTTTGTTTAATGCCTTGTCTCTAAACCGGCTACTTGGGCTTCTCACCATTGTAGCTTCCTGTGACTTTCTTTTATTTCCTATGATGTTAAAGGTTTCTTTACAAACCTCTTTGTAAAGTGACATTTTGGATGAACATATAAGAGACTCTTTCCTTTTCTATCTTATAGAAAAAAACATCTTCTTGGCCCTTGTCGGGCTTTCTTTCAAGTGTTTACAATTGTCGCATTTTTAAAATTTATTATGCAAAGAAATATTCTTGTTTTTAAGGAGCCTTATAATTTTTCAAATTGTTCTATGGTGTTTCAATTACTTTAGCCCAATTCAATTTTTCATTAAACAATGCATCCAATTAATAACAATGTTTCCAATCATAAATAGTAACCGAAGGTAGAACAATATATGCAATGACAAAGGAGACAATAGCACAACCACAAGAGACACCAGGTTGGTCAAAGACCAGGGAAAAACCCCACTAGGGGGAAAACCCTTTCAAATCTTCTTTTTATTAGATTGTCATAAAAATTTTAGCAGAGAGTACAATGAGCCCAATACATGATCATCCAGTGGAGATTTACCAAATTACAAATCAAAAGCAAACTTTTAGAAATGTTGTACAATAGAGAGAAACCTTTCAGCCTTTAGACATTTGTGGTCAACTGCGGTCAACTATCAAACCCTAGCTCAGAACCTTGGTTGCACTCATCAAGATATTCCGCGAGTGACTGTAACTTCCTGATCGCTCCTTGAGACACTGTATGTGAGCGGTTATGACTTTTCCAGTTGCTCTCTGAAGAACGAAAAGCGAGCGATTGAGGACGAATTTACCCAAACTTGTCTTAGACCCTAGTTGCACCCTTCAGGCGGATATGTGAGCAACTGTGCCTTCCCAATCCCACTCTGAAACAATGCGTGCAAGCGACTGAGGTCTAAACCTCCTAGAACTGCCTCAAAATCCTAGTCGCTTGCTTCAGGCTATTATGCGAGCGACTATGATGCCCTAGTCGCTCCCAGAGGCACTGTGTGCGTGCGGCTATGATCGGATCAGACCTACGGTGAGCATGTGACTGGAAAACAAAAACCCTAATTCGTGCGAGCCTTAGACCAAAAACTTCAAATCTTGAGCGAGTTTCCTCCTACGAACTTGTGCGAGCCAAATCAATAGACGAATATAGAGAAAGATGCTTAATGATGATGATGATCAAATGAGCTTGAGGACTCTTGTATTTATAGGCTTCCAGGAGGGTCCACTTGATGTTAAGGCCAACCTGTCCAATTGTACATGTGTATAGGGCCGATCTAATCCAATGTACATGAGTGGGTTCATAAATTCAAAAACCAACTTCTACTTGTCCAAATGAGGTGATCTTTAGGTCAATTTTAGTCCTCTCGAAAAGAGGAATTCAATGCAATCATGATCTTTTCCATCTGAGCTATCCAAGGTGGAATTTGACCCTAGTTGCACAAATTAACTCTCCCTCTCAAATAGGAAGAATTCTACTTGCCAATATATGTTCAATGATCATCACATCGTCCTGACATGTTGTCATCATGCTGTGACCATCTCTACTGAACTCTATTTGCTGAAACATTCTCGAATCTAAAAGAAGAATCAGGGAGCATTAGCTTCCACCCTCTACTCATAGGGAAGTCATATATCTCAACCACATATGGTGCAATAAGATATCAAACACACATAGGGGAGCACTTCTCAACCTTGGTATCACATTAGGGAGCTTATTCTCAACCCATAACTGCATAGGGGAGAAAATATCAACCCAATCCTATTGCTTGCTAATCTTCCCATCGATGACTCTAAGTAGTCATGTGGTAGAACACCTGCATCATAATCAACTTGGGTGTACACCCCAAGTACATTCTCAACCCGTTGGCCAAACAGGGAGCGGTATTCCCAACAAGCTTGACTTGTGGGTATGATGCCAACTGGGGTATACTCTACATAGGCCAAATAGGGGAGCAACATCTCTAACCCTATGTAGATAAGGGAGCAACATCTCAACAATGTGGGTAATAGATAGGGGTGATCCCCTATTATCCAGAGATCTCTATCTTAATTCCTTACCTTGGGAGCTCAACAAGGGGAGAAAAATGGCTCAGTGTCCTCGATCACCGTTGCCCCTTATTAGGAGGGGTCACATCCAACAGTCCAAGCTACTCTTTGAAGCAAGAACTTCCCTTTCGGTAAAGCTTTGGTGAGAATATATGAAATTTGTTCATCTGTCGATATGTGCAGTCTAACATCTCCTCTCTGCACCATGTCTCGAATGAAGTGATATCAAATCTCTATGTGCTTGGACTTGTCATGAAACATGAGATTCTTCAGATGGATCCCACTCTTGTTGTTGTAATATATCATTGTAGTGTCTAGGACCTACGCAAATAGCTCTCCAAAGAGCTTCCTCAACCAAATTGCTTTGTAGCTAGCCAAACTAGCGGCAACATACTTTGGCTCGATAGTACTCAATGCTACTTACTTCTGTTTTTTGCTCATCCATGATATCATGGCAAATCCAAGACTAGAACAACATCCAAATGGACTCTTCCTGTCGATAACATTTCCTGCCCAATCAGCATCGGTGTATCCATGAAGTCGAACATCTCTGGCAGCATATCTCAGACCAAGTGTGATTGTCCCATGCAAATATCTCAATATATGTTTGGCAGCAATCCAATGTGCATGGAGGGGCTCGGTCATGAATTGACTCAATGTGTTCACTGCATAGCATATGTGTGGATGGGTGTTCACAAGGAACATCAAAGCCCCAATCAATTGTCTATACTCGGATGGATTCGCCAAATCAAGTCCTGCAGCTTCTCCACATAACTTCTTGAAGTTCATTTCCATCGGTGTATGTCAGGCCAGGCAATAACTCCACAAAACAAAAAACTGATTCGTGTATTATTCCATAGGTAGGTCATTGTTATATACAATAGGGAGTGATTGTTCAGTTCATCTCTCGATGACTGTTCATATTCCTAATTTAATTATTTACATAAAATTCTCCCAATCATGAAGATTAGATGTCAACATTCCCCCCCTTAATCTGAAGGGATGTTGGTGAGTCCAAGCATCATTCTGAATCGTTCAAGCTTTTCCCTTCC
>APFE030531094.1:321769-346383 GCA_000404065.3 Pinus taeda
ATGTATATTCTTTTCCATTATCAGTGCGAATAGACCCAATATGAGATTGTGCATCGTTTTCAATCCATTTATGAAAATTCTTGAATGTTTGGAAAGCATCAGATTTGTTCTTCAATAAATAAACCCAGCACATTCTGGTGTAGTCATCAATAAACGTCATGATATATTTATTTCCATTTGCAGAAGAAACAGGCATTGGACCAAATAAATCTGAATGAATGAGTTCAAGTTTCCTATGTGCTCTTGAATGCGAATCATGAAAATACTGTTTGCTATGCTTTCCTAGAATGCAAGCATCACATTGCTTAAGTTTTCTAGGAATTGTAGGCAAACTAGCAACACCATTTTCTTCAATAAACGGAGACTGTCATAGTTCAAATGTCCAAATCTAGCATGCCATAATAAACTTGATGGAAGTGTACCTTCTTCATGATGATAATTGTATGAGAAATGTTGTGCATGAGCAGATTGTCCTTGCAGTTTGAGAAGCCTTTCTTCTTCTATTCCCCTCATGACAAGTGAGTGGTCAGATGCTTTTCTTACCTCAAGCTTGCCATCAAAAATATGAATGGAGTTACCTTGCTGACGGATGTGGACCAAGGACAACAAGTTTCTCTTGAGCTGTGGGAGATATAGAACATGATCCAGAAGAAAGTCTAGAAGACCAGGCAGTTTAAGCCTAATTGTGCCAAGCCCTGATGGCTTGATTTTTGACTGATCTGCAAAGTACACTGCTCCATCAACATTGTCAGTGAAATCTTCAAAAAGATCTTTTCTATGAGTCATGTGACAGGTTGCTCCTGAATCAAGCAACCAATCATTTTTCCAGGAAGCAAGAGAAGCATTAAACAAATCTTCATTTACTCCAATGTTACATTGTGCCTCAACATAGTGAGCGGATTCAGGTGCTTTACCTTTGTCTGTATCATCAGTTTTACCTTTTTGTTGGTTTCTTTTTTGCTAATTTGGTCCCATGGTAGCTTGCATGTAATACATCATGTGTCCATTTATTGCAGCGAAATAACAGTGTAAATCTGCCTTTTCTCCTTGAGAATGTCTGCCCCCCTGCCTCTGAAATATCTTCCTCTTCCTCTTCGTCCACCTCTTCCTCTTGTAGAATCTTGACCAGGATGCTTTTCTTTATGAGCAAGGCACACAGAGTCTTCAGAAGACTAAGAGGTTGTCTTCTTTCCAAAAGCTTTCTCTCTTTCAACAAACTTTTTCACAAGAGAGTCAAAGGTTATAACTTTGAGATTTCCATTTTCTTGCAAAGACTCAAGATAATTGGAGTAAGTAGGATAAAGTGCCTTGAGAAAAGCAATAAGAGGGATATCCAGCTCAACCTTAGTGGATTTGATATCATGCATTATAGACTTTACTTCAGATGCAAGAGCAAGAGGATTATTATTTTGCAGTTCAAGAGTGAAGAGTTTAATCATGAGTTGGACGACTTCAAATGCAGAATGTGAGTCATAGAGTTCTTTCAGTTTTTGTAAAGCTTCAAAGGTAGTTGAATATGATGAAATATGGCGACTCACCTCTTCATTTACAGATGCTGTGATTAATGCATAAGCTTTGCTGTTCTTGTTTTCCCAAATGATGAGCTCTTTGTCTGAGGTAGGCTGTACTGGGTCATTGTCTCCTTCTCCGACACACACCCTTCCCCACAACCATTGAAGATGAGGGTGTGTTTTATCATCCGGACCATTCAGGATAGTCTCCTTGCCAGTGAGAACTATTCCTACCATAGAGATGATTGAATGCATTCTGTAAAAAAAAAATACTTCTGCTGATAGAAAAAATACCTCTGCCAATATACAATGAAATTGTACTCAAAAGGGCATTCTCAAAAAATTTCAAATCTCTTCCTTACACTACAACTTTATGCACTATATTTTCTCCAAACTTATTTTCTTCAAATCCCTCCAATGTTTGATAAAAGCATCCAGCATTTCATTGATATATCACTTTAATGTTTTAAAATGTAATATATTTATATATTACATATCACTACAAATGCTTTAACTATACAACACAGCAGGGTAACATGTTGTAACTATACCATTCAAATGATTTAAATGATTTTAAAAAACTGCGTATTGATACTATTCACCCATATTCTCACACATTGGAATGTTACGCTTCCAGTGCGCTTATTTAAAACAGCATTCAAACTAATTTTAAAAAGCAGCTCTGCGGTTTTATTCATGGTCGCATCTACTTCCTGTATTGCTCAGAAACCCCAAGCCTACAGTGCAGGCAAGCTTCTGTTTTTTACCCACAAAGCCTGGATGTCTCGGTTTGATGGGCTCGAACCTCAGACGTTCGGATGGCAGATTGACTAAATTGCCATGTTCGCTTGTGAGAGTGTCTGCAATCGCATCATCATCGGAGGTTGTGAAGGAGAATATGGATAGGAAATCAGACTTGCTTGTCACACGGGAGGAGGGTTTGGTATTATACGAAGATATGGTGCTGGGCAAATCGTTCGAAGAAGACCAAGGCATACGGGTAACGAAGATACAAAAAGAGCTCAAGTAGTGGCCAAGACTCAAATCTGCAAGATCCACACAGAATAATCAATGGAGGTGTAGTATGCAATGGAGGACAGAATAATCAGGTGAAGCAATTCATGCAATGGAGGCGCAGATGCAATAACGCCCTTTTTTTGAAACGTTTATGAACAGTCAAAGAACTGAACAGTCAAAGAAAGGGGCAGCTACCATGTTAGGAACAACTAATTTTATGGAGAACCTGCTCAACTATATGGAGAGCAGACAGGGAGTTACAAGGGACACAAAGGCTAAAAAAGAGCTGGCTCTGATACCATGTCAGGCTAGGCAGTAACTCCACAAAACAAAAAACTGATTCGTGTATCATTCCATAGGTAGGTCATTGTTATATACAATAGGGAGTGATTGTTCAGTTCATCTCCCGATGATTGTTCACATTCCTAATTTAATTATTTACATAAAATTCCCCCAATCATGAAGATTAGGTGTCAACAGTGTAGCCATGGATTTGCATTTTTTCATTCCAAATCTTTCCGACAACTTCACAACATATTTTCCTTGTGAAAGGAAAATCTCACCAGGCATTTGCCACACCTCAAGGCCTAGAAACTAGTGCATGAGAATAAGGTCCTTCGTCTCGAATTCAGATGGTAGCTCCCTCTTACACTCGATCATCAGAGGCTCACTACCTGTTAAGAAATATCGTCAACATACAAAACCAAAATCAACAACATACCTTGGACTACCTTGAAGTAGAGATTAGGATTGACATTGCTTCTTGTGAATCCCATTTTCATCAAATAACTATCTTTGCAGGCGTACCAAGCTTTGGAGGCTTGCTTCAAACCATACAATGCCTTCTTCAACCTAAAAACATGCGTTCTTTGTTCCTTCACTTCAAATCCCTGTGGTTGCTCAACACACACTTCTTCCTTTAATATGCCATGAAAGAATGCGGTCTTTGTATCCATTTGATGAAGAGTCCATCCTTGACTTGTGGCAAGGGTTACTATTGAATGAATGGTTGTGTATCAAGCCACATGTGCAAATATATCATTGTAGCCTTCTCCCTCTTTTTGTGAGAATCCTCGAGCCACAAACCTTGCCTTATATTTCTCAATGCTACCATCGACTCCATGCTTGATCTTGAATAGCCACTTTGAAGTTACCACAGATTTCCTTTTCGGTCTCGGCACAACCTCCCATACATCATTCTTCATAATAGATTCATATTCCTTGGCCATAACATCTTTCCAAACTCTTTCTTTTACGACTCCTCCAAATGTGGAAGGTTCAACTTGAATCATAGTGCTCATGGCTACAACATATCCTTGGTACCTGCATGGCTGCTTCCTTTCTCTAAATGATCTTCAAATGAGAATGTCTCTCAGCATCTTGTACAGTGTTGCAGAGCCAAAGTGGTTTCTTCCTAGTCGGAGGATCACTTGGAGGAGGATCTAAGGGATCCATAGGCTCCATGGGATCATCAATAATATAAGTCTCAGACTCAGGCACGGAAGGACCATCTAGAATATCCCTGTCATCATTCTTCTTCTCGGGAGGAGGAGGAAGGTCTTGTGCTTTCCCAAGAGCAGCATCTTCGTCGAATGTTACATCCCTGCTAATTTCAACCTTCCTTTGATCAGGATATATGTTCTATATGCTTTAGAATTTTCCCAATAACAAACAAATGTACCTTTTTCTTCCTGTAGCTTTCAACTTGTTCGTTTTTTCCTTCGGCACATTAAAATATACGGGGCATCCAAAGATACAAAAATGGCTAATGTTGGGCTTGACACCTGCGAACACTTCTTAGGGGGTCTTATTTTCCAAAGTTTGATGAGGTACCCTGTTTGGAACATATAAAACAACATGAGTTGCTTCTCCCCAAAGGAACTTTGGCACCTTTTGATCATGGAGCATGGCACGGGCAACTTCTAATATAGACTTGTTCTTCCTTTCCACTAATCCATTTTGTTTGGGTGTATATGGTATAATAGTTTCCTTCTTGATTCCTTCTTTCTTGCAAAATACTATGAATTCATTTGACATGTATTCCCCACCATTGTTGGACCTAAATACTTTGATTCTTTTCCCTGATTGATATTCGATCAAGGCTTTGAACTCCTTGAACATTTTGAAGGCTTCATCCTCGTGCTTCAAATAGTATATCCATGTCTTTCTTGAAAAGTCATCAATGAAGGTGATATAGTAGAGATGACCACCAATAGAATGCACAGGCATCAGATCACATATATAAGAATGAATGAGATGGAGGATGTCATTTGTCTTGTTCTCACTAGAGGGAAATGGTCTCGTTGTTTTCTTTCCACTCGCACAACCTGGACATACTCCATTATGATGGGATTGAACATCGGGAATACTTGAGACCAATTTCTTCAATTTCGGAAGAGCATCATAATGTAGATGAGCCAATCTTCGGTGCCACAACTCGCTCAAATGATTGGTATTATGAGCCAATTCTAGAAGTGGCCTTCCAGTGACTCTGTGAGTCCTCCAAATCTTGATCCTAAATGTGAATGCATCTCTCATTGGTGAACCAGAAGACCAAGTCAGAACTTTTCCTTTGATGAAGGTGACCCTCATTCCTTTATCTTCCAATGCGGATATAGATACCAAATTCTTCATTAATCCCGACACATACATAACATCATGCAGCAAAACTGCTTCCCCATAATTCAGATGAAATTTGATGGACCCAAAACCTTTCACGGGATGAGTGGAGTTGTATCCAAGAATAATCTTCAACTTAGTCTCCCTCTCTACTAGATTAGAGAGAATTTCCTTATATCCAGAGAAATGATGAGTGGCCCCACTACCAACCAACCAACTATCCCACGAATCCAGAGGAGAAGAACTAGTAAGGGCAAAATAAGAATGTGTTTAGATTTACTTACAACATTACTTTCATACCTCGGAAATCATGACTTCTTTTGAGGATGATGATCTTCTTCACGGTCGCTTGAGGTATCTCTTCTTCTTCTCTCATATTTTCTATGATGGTTATTTCTTCGATCATCTTTCCTTCTTTGATTATTGTATTTGTTGTTGTTGCTTCTTGTGTTGTAACGTGGTTCTTTTCTCTTCTTGGGGACAATCTGGAGCTCCCTTTTTGTGACAATTATAGCATTCAATATGAGATGATGATCTATGATTCCTTCCTTTTGCATTTTGGGAAGGAGGCTTCCTTGATGGTCCTCCTTTTCCTTTCTTTTTCTTTTTGCCATGAGTGATATATGCAGCAGGCTCTCCCTCTTCATGCTTTTGAATTCTTCCTCTTTATACCATTCTGGATTCTTCTTGATTAAGCTTTCCAACAATTTCATCAAATGACAGGAGGACATTGTTGTTGCTTATCGTAGTAATGAAGGTTTCCCAAATAGGAGGGAGACCTCTAAGATTCACAATCACTAATTCCCTATCAGGCACATTTTCCCCAACTTTTTGCAATTGATCTCTAAGGTGAGATATCCTCATGATATAGGATTCTACAACTTCTCCTTTGTTCATCTTGGTGTCTTTGAGTTGATCTTTCAAAGTGATGATCTCATTCAAATTGTTGATTTCATACATGCCGGCTATCTTATCATACATGTCTTTAGACTTCCTTAAATTCCCAACATATGCAAGTAAATGATCTTGTAAATCATCAACTATAATTTTCTTTGCATTGGACTCACCTTTCTTGTACCTGTTCTTGAGGGAAGCAGAAGCATTTTCAAGGGGCTCGGGCATTCTTCCTTGAATGTATTCCAACACATCATTGTTGTTAGCTATGATCTCCAACCTAACTTTCCATGCAACAAAGTTTGATGCATCACCCAACTTTTCATGCTCCTTGAAGGTAGAGGAAGACATCTTGACTTTAACTAGATAACTTCCTTCAACTTTCCAAGGAAGATGGCTTCAATGCTTGTCTCCTTTTGGGCTTGTCCTTCACCTTGGCTCTGATACCATGTTAATTTTTCAAATTGTTCTATGTTGTTTCAAATTTCAATTACTTTAGCCCAATTCAATTCTTCATTAAGTAATGCATCCAATTAATAACAATGTTTCCAATCATAAATAATAACTAAAGATAGAACAATATATGCAATTTCAAAGGAGACAATAACACAACCACAAGAGACACAAGATTGGTCAAAGACCAAGGAAAAACCCCACTAGGGGGAAAACCTTTTCAAATCTTCTTCTTATTAGATTCTCATAAAATGTTCTAGTAGAGAGTACAATGAGCTCAATACATAATCATCTAGTGGAGATTTAACCAATTACAAATTAGAAGCAGACTTTTGGAATGACTATACAACAGAGAGAAACCTTTTAGTGTTCAGACAACTGTGGTCGACTGTCAAACCCTAGCTCAAAACCTTGGTCGTACTCATCAAGATATTTTGCAAGCGCTGTAACTCCTTGGTTACTCCCTAAGACACCGTATGTGAGCGGTTATGACTTTTCTAGTCGCTCTCTGAAGAACGAGAAACGAGCGACTGAGGATGAATTTACCCAGACTTGTCTCAGACCCCAGTCGCACCCTTCAAGCAAATATGCGAGCGATGGTGCCTTCCCAGTTGCACTCTGAAACACTATGTGCGAGTGACTAGGGACTAAACCTCCCAGAACTGCCTCAAAACCCTAGTTGCTCCCTTTAGGCTATTATGCAAGCGACTATGATGCCCTAGTCGCTCCCAGAGGCACTATGTGCGTGCGACTGTGGTTGGATCAGACCTATGGTGTGCGTGCGACTGGAAAACAAAAACTCATTCGTGCGAGTCTCAGACCAGAAACTTCAGACCTTGAGCGAGCTTCCTTCGACAAACCTATGTGAGCCAAATCAATAGAGAAATATAGAGGAAGATGCTTAATGATGATGATGATCAAATGAGCTTGAGGAATCTTGTATTTATAGGCTTCCATGAGGGTCCACTTGATGTTAAGGTCGACCTGTCCAATTGTACATGTGTATAGGTCCGACCTAATCCAATGTACATGAGTGGGTTCATAAATTCAAAAAATTTCTTATTGTCTAAATGAGGTGATATTTAGGTCGATTTTGGTCCTCTCGAAAAGAGGAATTCAATGCAATCATCATCTCTGCCATCTAAGCTATCCAAGGTGAAATTTGACCCTAGTTGCACAAATTAACACCTTAATTTTCCAAATAGTTGTTCACCACCACATTTTTTTCCTTCTTCCTCATTATCAAGCTTGGTTTGATACCCTAGCTTAGTTGCGAATCTATCTCCTGAACTATTTTTCAACAATACTAATTTATTGTCTATCTCCCTTAACCTTATAGCACTTTTTTTTAACCTCTATACACAGTGTCTATATCTCAACTTTCTCTCCCTGCACTCAACATATTTGCTTCTTTCCACCTTTGTCTCCAAATACTAGTATTTTTTGGGTCTACCACTTCTGCTAAATAACAAAACCCATTTGAGTTTAGGAAGTTAATAAAGGGGTTTGGAAGTCATTACAAACGTACACAATCTACCCATAGGTCCTCTCTTACCTTTACCTTTGATCCATTTCCAACTCTCTATGCCATCCAGTTGACTATTGTTGGAAAATCCCTTACTAATTTCTTCCACAAAATAGACCCCCTTGTAAATCTATTTCTTTAGTTTTCTTGTCCAATCTTCAATGGATTATGTTGCAATGTATTTCTAGAGAATCACTTTTGTTTTTTTACTGCCAAAGCTTGGCCAAAGCGATAAATGCTTTCCATACCCCATTTCCTATTGTTTTTGGGTTTAACTATCTTTCATTTTTTCACAAGGTATGCCTTTAGAGATGTGAGCTAGTGAATGCCAATACTCAAGAATCGCATCTAAAACTAACTTCCCCAAGGTAAGTCGTCTATAGAACCACTTTGGTACTGTGTTTTCCACTTTTTCATAAAGCCACAACTAATCCTTAAACCTGTAGTCATTTAGCTTTAAGCATAAAGCCATGTACTTAACTCTATTATCTGAAATGGTATCCTTTAAGGGTAGAATTAGAAGGTGTTGGAAAGTGTAACTAGGTTCGGTCTTCATAATGACATGTAATTGTGATTTTATGCAAAGAAGAAAAATAAAATTATTGTAATGCTTACATCATGGGTTTAATGAGCAAGAGATTTTATTTTTAGTGAAGGCTCCCATTGTGAGCCCTTAGGGATTTTGTCATCTAGTCATAAAAGTCCAAAGAGTCATTGTCATGTATTAAAGGCATGTTACAGATTGTAAAAGTCAAATTTATTTTTGTAATTCACCCTCCAAGACCTTGTCACTAGTCCTCTCTCAAGTTGGCCTACAATGAAAGGGATTATTCTAGAAAGATTATGTCGGCCTATTCCAATGATCATGTCGACCTAATAGTCATGGAAAAACTACTATATATAGTAGTGCTCGGCCTCATTTGGAGAACAACAATTTGGTCAAGCAAGTCTAAGATAACCAAGTGCAAAAATCATCCTAGAAGAAGCTTTACCATCAGCGAAGGAAGTGACATTATTGTGGGACTGTTTTTGGGCTAGTCTACCCTCACATGTGCGAAGATCAAAGATTTGAAGGAGGTTGAAGTTTGCTGTCATATAAGGGCGACCTAGATTGGGTAAAGACTTTGCTAAAGGAAATCGGGTAAAAGTGAAAAAAATCTCCTTCTAAAAGGAGACTGTTCAAGGATCAAAAGCCAATCTAGGGTTTCTGTTGTGAAGCAAAAGATTGGAGACCTACTAGAGAAGGCCGAAATTCTGAAGGAAGCCGAGAAGAGGAAGAAGAAGAGAAAGTTTGATCTAAGGGTGAAGAGGAGGCTTGCAACTTGGTCTTGGAAGGGCTCTAGTGTCAAGGATCTTTGTCATGGTCTTGGTATAAGTCAATTGAAGGTTCTATACAAAGAATTTGTTTGGGTTTTTCCTCTCAAAGAGTGAGAGGCTTTGGCCCTGGTTGACAGCCTATATGCTGTGTCTCTTTTCTATTTGTTGTTCATGAATTGGTAATTGTCTTGGTGGAAAGAACACTATAATAACATAAGCAAGAGAAGATAATAATCAAGAAGTGAAAAGGCTCTCACAAGCAATTATCAAAGTATAGAAATCACCTAACTATTGATGCCCTAGATTTCTCAACATGGTTTCGAAGCTAAGGTGACAAAGTCAAGAAGAGGGCATCTAATCAAAGAGACACACAAGGGTCGAGTTTCAAGAAAGGGATCAAAGTGAGTCAAAGAATACCAAAGCGAAAGTTCAAGATCTACATCATACCAAAACCCTAGATCGAAGAAATCTACTTCAGCAAAAGTCTTGGAATCATCATCAAAGAGGAAGCATAAAGAAAAACCAGAAACCCCAGAAGCATTTCCGAGATCATCACTCAACCATCATCTGAGTAGAAGCTTTTTCAAAGACTAAAGAAGGCTAGATCGAAGAACATTGTCATCATCTTCAAAAGGGTTTGTGAAGCAAGCTCTCTCTCATTAAAGCAAAGCTTTAACCTTTGAAGAACTCCATCAAAGTGATCTCTCCTAAAGGGATCAAGGATTACTCTTGTAGAAAGAATCTATCAATAAGTAGTCTTCTACTATCTATATCACTATCAAGTTAATTGAGGAAGCAAGTGGAGAAAGCAACATCTACTCAAGTAGTTATATTTATGACTTCATTTGAATCTATCAAAATGTATTTTTGCAAGGAGAGCAACAAATTAGTTGGAGCTTCAAATTTTCTTGCATGGAAGAAAAGAACAAATCTAAACGTTATTGAGAATGAAGTCATGGAACACATCAAGGGGTCAATAACCCAACCTCCTAAAGAAGATGCTCAAGCACTTGCTAAGTACATGAAGGGGGGAGTAAGGGCTCAGAGGATTCTCATAGAATGCATCAAGGATTCCCTCATCCCATATGTATCAAAATTAACCACTTCAAAAGATATATATAACAAATTGGTAGAGTTGTTTTCTGTAAGTACTGCAATAGAAGTTATCTCTCTAAAACAAGAACTCTACAAATTGAAGATTTCAAAGGAAGAAGGAATAGCCTCATATTTCATGAGGATTTCAGAAATAAGAGATCAACTTCAAGATCTGGGTGAAATAATGTCTGACAAAGAAATGACCACTGTAGTATTAACTGCAGTGCCAGAGGAATGGGGAAACTTCACTTCAAGTATTTATGGGAAGAAAGAAGCCACTCCTTTCCAGCATCTAGGGTCATTATGCAAGATTAAAGAAACGAGGCTGAAGGCAAAAATTGACGTAGGATCAAATGAGCAAAATCAAGCATGTGCTGCTATGACAGAGAGAAAATGAAAGTTGGGTAAATTTGGTCCTCGGAAAAAGAAGAAGAACATGGCTAAGATTCAATGCTATGGATGTCAAGAAGATGGGCACTATAGAAGAGATTGTCCTAAACTTAAGAAGGACAATATCAAGAGAAATAAGGAAGAAGCCCATATTACCAAAGAAGTGGAAGAACTTGAGACGAAGAAGCTTAAGGAGGAAGTGAGAGATCTCTACTATGACTGAGATAATCTCCTCCACTAAAGTTCTCTTTAGTTGTGTAAATTATAGCTATCCAGATAGGAAGCATTGTAAATAAGATAGGATGCATCATATTAGAAAATGACATCATGGTAAAAGCATTGGAAGGAAGAGATCGTGACATCACCATAGGTAACATGAAGGATGTCTAAAACAAAATCTATGGCAGTCAACTATGAAGGATATAGCTCTTTGAAACCTCATTGAAATCTCAAGTGATACTTATGAAGAAGTCATCTAGGACAAGGCTCATCATACAAAAGAAAACACCCGCTGTATAAGGATATTCTAGATCCTCAAGATTCTCTGATAGAATATTCATCGGAAGATTCACCATTCTAGAAAGGTAGCAAGTGTTTCATCAAGAACTCTAACTTGTAGAATTCATGGGATGATGATATGATGACATAAGAAATGAAGCAGATCAAGGGATTGAAGCTCTTTCATTCAAAGGAAGCTATTGTAGGAAGTCTGGATGACCCAGAGGAAAAATGAGGTATGTGTGCTTACATTTGATATTGTGAAAGTCATGTCATGTGGTTTCAAATATCATGAACCAAGCC
Source organism: Pinus taeda (assembly GCA_000404065.3). Classification (NCBI taxonomy): domain Eukaryota; kingdom Viridiplantae; phylum Streptophyta; class Pinopsida; order Pinales; family Pinaceae; genus Pinus; species Pinus taeda. Next base: position 333,392 of record APFE030531094.1, read on the forward strand.
TCTATCTTAAGAGCATGATCAAAAGAAATGATATCCTCCCTTGAAGGGATGTAGGAATGCATGGGTCACACACTCACTAGATGAAATCAACATAATATGTCCTCATATGAAGTATGAGGTGGTTGACTACAATTGAGGAATTCTGATTGAAAGCTCCTAGGAATGAAATGTGTGAGGAAAGGAAGGAAGAGATTGTGGAATATGCAACCATGGTAAAGGCAATCAACATCTGGAAGATATGAAGACTTTGATAAAGTCTGGGAAAAGAAAGAGACCCTTGACAATATATATATTTGGGAGATGTGTCGATATGTATGCAGGATGTTGATGCAAACTAGAAGATGTCATGATGAAAGACCATCACAAAGGTAACTTTTGATTTAAGTGTTCATTTCTTACTTGTGAACAAATATCAGGATGGGCTTATGTAGGACTGTCAAGTGAAGAACTGTGAATGTCTTCCAAGAGAACCATGTAGAAGGATGTAAGATCCTTCCAAAGAAGATAGCATGAAGAAGGCAGCATGACATGAAGCAAGGACCGTATGTAGACTAATGGGTCGCTTTCTGATGAAAGGAATGATGACATGACTGACTCATGGATGAAAGTGATGGATGGTTTGTGCACTATGAAGAAATCCCAAAAGATGAAAACTTCATAACAAAGAAGAAATTCATGACATCGAAGGAGGGAGCTCTTCAAGCAGCTAGTTGTCTGTTCATCTCCACCTGAAGAGTTGCTATAGGTCCCTAATTAAGAGGGAGCCTAGAAACAAGTTTCTTATTTGGTAGAAACTTGGAAGCAAAATTCCTAAGCCAAGAGGGAGCTTAGGTACATTCATTCCATAGGAATGAGTACATTCCTTTATTGGAATAGATATGTCCTCCCTAATTAAGAGGGAGAGATAGACACATCATTCTTGTCTTCACTTGGGAAGACAGAATGGAGGATTGTGTAAACATCTTGCATCTGATGCTCTTTGAGGATGAGTTAGGGCATCCAAGATAGGAGTAGTCGTAGAGGACTGATATTCTTTGAGTACTGGGAATCCAAGATAAGAATAGTCCTAATGGAAGATACCTTGAGAACCCGGGTGGGGTATGTTCCAGGAGAGACAATGAGAAGGGTGTTTGTAAATCTTTGGTATCGCCAACATTGAGCTCAGATCTTATGGAGAGATAGAGCTGTTAGTCAAGGCCTTTCTATGTGACAATGCCGGTTGATATGATGCTATACAGATGGGTTACTAATATGATTCTTCTTATGAGAAATTCTTTAGATTGAGAATGACCAAGTCCCATTATGAATACCTCCCTAGTTAAGAGGGAGTGTTGAAAAGTGTAACTAGGTTCGGTCTTCACAATGACATGTAATTGTGATTTTATGTAAAGAAGAAAAATAAAATTATTGTAATTCTTGCATCATGGGTTTCATGAGCCAGAGATTTTATTTTTAGTGAAGGCTCCCATTGTGAGTCTGTTGTCGCACAAAGTGTCTAGGCAGTGCGACAACGCCCAGAGTAAGGGTTGTCACTATCCTTACTCACTCCGTTTAGACTCTCTCCTAGACAAGTCAAGGGGGGTAGTCCCTAGGTAAATGGATGAGGATAGCCTGTGAAAAACAGACTCTAGGAAATTTTAATGATGGACAACTTGATGAATGAATCTTGATTAACTCAAGTTGATAGATTAAACGCCAACTTAATCAAGTCACGACCACAAGATAGAAACAATTATAGACTAGTGCTTTCGATATTTGAATTAACAAGTTATCCAAAACGATTTTCAATATGTGACGAAAAGTGACAATCATAAATAATCCATATAAACAAAATTCTAGATTTAAAATTAATTTCGGTGACTACCCAAATCTAGATTTAATAAATTTCCTTCAATAGCCAAATATGATTAAAAATGCTTATCACACCTTGACCATAGGAAAATCATAAAAATTGCATTTAATGACCAAATGACACTAAGGAACTTTAGGTTAAAACTTTTAATTATTCCTTAGGAATCTAAATTAGTCAAAGGGTTGAAAAATTAAAATTTTTAATGGGCCAGAGGCCACATTAAAAATTCTAAAGTTTAAGCGAATAAACCCCTTAATTTTATTTATTCTCAGTCACAAAATCTTTTTTAGATTTTCTTAATCTTTTAGAAACTTTTAATGTTTTAAAATGTTTTTTCGATTTCTTTTAAATCTAAATTTTTTATGTTTAGAATTTTTTTTACGTTTCTTTTTTTTTTTAGCTTTTGAAAATTTTAAATTTTTAGGATTTTTTTTTTAGATTTTTTTTTTTTTTTTTTTAAATGTTTAGGATTTTAAATATTTTTAGACTTTTTAATTTTAGAATTAAAAAAAAAAAAAAAAAAAAAAAAAAAAAAAAAAAAAAAAAAAAAAAAAAAAAAAAAAAAAAAATCCTAACCTAAGTTTGGATTTTAATTAAACTAAAACACATATACATATTGAATAAAAGAACTAACCTAAACTAACGCACAGTATACATGAAATAAAAAATAAAAAAAATTGAATGCCTTTCTTCGTTGTGGTTTGCAGGTGCAAGTTGACGAGGGTGGAGGAAGGAGTAGGTCGAGGGTAGGTTGAAACTACGTGGAGGACGTGGAATGAGGGTAGCACGTAGGAAGGGTATGAGGATTGCTTTGCAGGATGCGTGGAGCTGAGAGTGCGATGAATGGAGCGGAAGACTACGGATTTGAACAGCAGTGAAGAGGAGTAGAGGGCTATAGCAGCGGATAGAGGGTTATATCGATGGCATGAATGGATGCCAGAGGACGCAGGTCAAAGGAAAATGAGGCAGCGTGGAGGGCTGGGGCTACGGAGAGGGAAGACGATGGTGGTAGCAGCATTGGCGATAGAAGGGTGTAGTTATGGGAGCCGCAGGTGATCCAAGGTAGCATGCAGGTATATCAGAGAGGCAGTAAGAGGATGCGGGTTTGGTAAGCTAGGCAGTGAAGAAAGGGATTTGAGGAGGTTTTTTGTTCTCCTTTTGCAGGTTTGGAATGGTGGCCAGCAGTGCGGATTTGAAGAGAAAGTAGGTAGCCGTGCTGGGGCATTGAATTTTTTTTTCGAAATGCACAGTGAAACCCAAAAAACCAGGCAACAAATCCCAGAAACGAATCAACGAACTAGTGGCTGAAAAACCCTTTAAAATTTACCAAAACTCCTTTAAGAATTTTCCAAAAACTTTAATTTAAAATTTTGAATCATCTTGCTTCAAATTTGATCCTGAAACCCTCACGAAATTTCCAGATTTGATTTTAAATTTAAATCCTTGCAAAAAATGATATTGATGGACCTCTAGAGATCCAGATCTTACCCTCCATGGCCTAGATTTGGACTCTGCATAGCTTTCAGCTTCAAATCTGCAACTGCAATACAACAAAAAAACACCCAAAGGATATACACAATGACCAAAAGACACTAAAACCCTAAAAACCAAAGTTAGAAAACCAAAATTAATTCCAAATCTATGTACATAAATGGCTGATCTATCAGATCTAGCGAGTGTGAGTTCGACTCCCCTCTCAGATCTGATGATTTGAGGCTCTAAATAGCCAGATCTATTGATTTAGCACAATTTTATTTTTTTTTTTTTTTTTTTTTTTTTTTTTTTTTTTTTTTTTTTTTTTTTTTTTTTTTTAAAATTTTAGAGGTACTAAGCTCAAAATCCTTCATGCATCACCAATAAAAATAATATCTTATGATAAGCCCGGGATCAAATTCAAACTGGGCTCTTCAGAAAACACGGATCGAGAGTTGGTTGGTTCAGTCGGGAACTTCCCTGAACGCTTGATGATCTAATAATCAAAGATTTTCTTGCAAAACTCAATTCAGCCTTCAATCATAGAGTGAGAGAACAATAATAAAATTTAGATCTAATAGAGACACCTGCTATTATATTCAAAACTTAAATTATCATTCAAACCCCAGCGACTGAGCAAGATACCTGTACTCAAATCGCTCTGTAGAAGCTATTATTAATGGCAAAAAATAAGTTACGCACGAAAATAAGACATCTTATAGCATTTCCATGAAGAGTAACACCAGCAGATATTTAACTCCAAAGTCTTTCTTTATTGCTCATAAAAAGATTACAAGAGAGGGCTTTTCACTTAGTATATGATCAAAAGATCGGATGATACTAACTGACAAATCACCTCCTATTTAAAGATAAATCCTCCAACGGCTAGTTCGAGTGATCCTTGTCAAAGTGATCTCGATCGTTGATGAGGATCAAAAATTTTTTTAATCTCATCCGTCGAAATTTTAAATATTGAGGAAATTTTGAATTTTTCAATTAAATGCATTTTAATAAATTCAAAAATTAAAATTTTGCATTTATTTGTTCAAAATTTTGACTTTGACTTAACCCTAGGGACCCAAGGCATAAAATTTAGCAAAATAATCAATTAACCTTAGTCCCTGGACCTGTTAAGATTAATTTTTTAAAGGATTCACGAATTTTACTTTGGAAAACTTAAATTTACCTAGGACCTAGGACCTATAAGGGGATAAATTATTTTTCTAACCCTCAGGACACTTTATATCATGATTTTTACATTTTTACATCTCAAGGGGAAAACCCATTTGAAAAATACCCTCATAGACTACCCAGTTCCGTGACACAAATATAATCTAGTAGATCAAGCAATTTGTAATAAAATAACATAACCAAATAGTTAGGGATATTCCCAAATCATTTTTACATAGATTCGATCTAGAACATTAGGACTTCCCTAAGATTCCAGTGACAAAATCCATTCCGGCTTTGGGGTAGGCTGAAGGAAAACTCTGCCAATCATTCGAGAATGGATCAGTGAGACCAAAAACCTCCCAGAATGTAGATCGTTATCAGAAAACTAGGTTTACCTAGGTGATTACATACATGACACGGAGCTGTTGAGATTATTTACATTATACACATGCAGACTAGGTTTACATTATAAGATGATCCTCAAGCTGATAATGATAATTGTATGGCAGGAACACATCGATTAAGCACTATCCCTTTTGCGAAAAAGGGGGTGTACTGCTATGGGTCGTTGACACGTAGTGGTCAACATCTGGCTCTACTTAGGGACACATTGCTACACTGGAGGAATGTAAGAATCCAAAATTTGCATCCAAGCAACACACAACAAAACATAAGTAGCGTCCATCCAAAAATCATCATATAACGTTAAGCACAGGAAAGATATAAGCTCTTCATTTATTAACTAGTCTAACAACATGGAAAACCAAATCTAACTACAAAATGAAACACTGAAATAACAGGGTGTAAGGTTAGAAATACAATACAAAGATGCCCCATGGCATAAGATGCATCCAATATAGTGCATACTGAGCATTTTCTTTCTTTCAGGCAAATATGTCGGTTGTTTCTCGGATGTGCCATGTCCAATCCTGCATATAGTAGGACTTTTTTCTATCCGAAAATCAAGCTGCTTACAGCCATTTGATGCATCAAATCGCTTTCTCATTCTCTTTCTCTTGCGTTTTCTCTTTGTGGCAGGCTGTATCACTGATGATGTGGAACATTCTGCTTCAAAACTCTCAGATGAAGTATGTGAGATATGCATGACATGTCTTTCTTCATTTTGCATCTGATTTTTATCATTTTCAATTTTATCCGGGTCACCTTCAATTAACCACTTTTCAATGGAACAAATGACCTCCTCATAATAAGATGAAGCTTGTTGCAGCAGATAAGGAGGCTTTTGATTTGTCGACGTCTCCTTGTTTCTTTCATCCTCTGACCACTGTTGAAACTTCTGTACCTATATTGTTATGGCATCCATCTGGCTAGAGTGTTCAACCTTCATAGCATTGACTTCCTTGGCATAGTCTTCCTCCATGCTCAATAACTTATTCTTAAGACATATCTAACTAGCTTCCATATCTTTTATTGCTTTGTCATTCTTTGCTTTCATGCCCATGAAATTTTTTTGCATATGGTTTATCTCTTTCTTATGATTTGCTTGCATGTTAGCCAACTGATTATTATAATTGAATGTCATGATGGTCATTTCTTCGTCCATAGTTAATAACTTGTTTTGCATAGAATTAATTTCCCTGTAATGATTAGCTTTCATGGTTTCCATCTCCTTATCTCGTTTGTCCAGGTGGGTGTATAAAGTTCCCATATCCTTGACGTAATCAGTTACAAATTTTTCTTGATTAAGCTCCATATTTTTTACTAGCCTCATTAGTTCTTCTATAATTTGCTTCTCATTTTCACTTTCATTGTCATTGTCGACACTGATTTGATAACTTGTTCCTGCTTTTCCACTATCATGGATTTGATTTGCAACGGTATAGGTGGATGGCACATTCTGATATGGAGAATTGTCTTGAAATCTTTCATTGACAGCTCGATCATTCACAAGACCACTTTCATTCTATTGCATAATTTTAGGGGCATAAGGCGAGCTATCTTGATAACCATATCTATCTTTTAAAGCATTGATGATGTCTTGTAAAGAAACGAAAGAATCTTCAGGACAATTATTAAATCAATTCAAAGCATCACCTTCTAAAGAAAAGGCAAATAGACGCATTTTGACATCTTCATGATTATACTGGGGAGAACTACAATATATGAGCATTATACGAGAAAATTCGCATAGATGCTTTCTAATAGCCACTGAATCACCACCCGAGAACAAATACAATTTATGAATGGCCACTTTCGGAATATCATGGAGAACATCAGTGAAATGACACGAGGTAAACGAATAATCCATGATGAATAATGAGGGACCAAATGGCTGATAAAGGGAGACCTCTGCTCAATAAAATCAAGAGATCCACAAGAAGTGACCTTCGAGAATAAATTCTTGTAGAAATGAAAGAAGTGGAGTCACCACTTGAACATGAATCTAACTCTAGGATCCAAAAGGCAACAAACAACCGGATATAAGGGAGGGCTTCTTGTCGAAGAAAAATAAATGAAAAGAAATGGAGTCACCACCTAAACAAGAAACGAACCGAGATGTCCAGGTGCTAAAGGTGCAAATGAAACGATTAACGGATGACGAAAAATAGGGCGATGAAAAGATCAAATGAGGCCAGGAAACGCTGTGCCGCTTGATAGGCTAATGAATGGAGGAAAATATGAGATGATTAAAAACAATGAGGAAATGTCGTTGAAACGCCGAGAATAAAATGATCCCCAGCAGCGGTGCCAAAAAATGTTGTCTCACAAAGTGGCTAGGCAACGCGACAACGCTTAGAGTAAGGGCTATCACTCTTAAATCCTTACTCACTCCATTTAGACTCTCTCCTAGACAAGTCAAGGGGGGTAGTCCCTAGGTAAATGGATGAGGATAGCCTGTGAAAAACAGACTCTAGGAGATTTTAATGATGGACAACTTGATGAATAAATCTTGATTAACTCAAGTTGATAGATTAAACGACAACGTAATCAAGTCACGACCACAAGATAGAAACAATTATAGACCAGTGCCTTCAATATTTGAATTAACAAGTTATCCAGAACAATTTTCAATATGTGACGAAAAGTGACAATCATAAATAATCCATATAAACAAAATTCTAGATTTAAAATTATTTTCGCTGACTACCCAAATCTAGATTTAATAAATTTCCTTCAATAGTCGAATATGATTAAAAATGTTTATCGCACCTTGACCATAGGAAAATCATAAAAATTGCATTTAATGACCAAATGGCGCTAAGGAACTTTAGGTTAAAACTTATTTAGTTATTCCTTAGGAATCTAAATTAATCAAAGGGTTAAAAAATTAAAAATTTCAATGGGCCACAGGCCACATTAAAAATTCTAGAGTTTAAGCGAACTTTTTTAGATTTTCTTAATCTTTTGGAAACTTTTAATGTTTTAAAATGTTTTTTGGATTTTTTTTAAATTTTAAATTTTTATGTTTAGAAATTTTTTAATGTTTTTTTTTTTTAACTTTTGAAAATTTTAAATTTTTAGGGTTTTTTCTTGTTTTTAAACGTTTCAGGATTTTAAATATTTTTAGATTTTTTAATTTTAGAAATTTTTAAAATAAAAATCATAAAAAAAATAAAATAAAATAAAAATGAAACTAAATAAATCCTAACTTAAGTTTGGATTTTAATTAAACTAAAACACATATACATATTGAATAAAACCACTGACCTAAACTAACGCACAGTATGCATGAAATAAAATAAAATAAAATCGAATGCCTTTTTTCGTTGTGGTTTGCAAGGGCAAGTCAACAGGAATGGAGGAAGGAGCAAGTCGAGGGTAGGTTGAAAATGCGTGGAGGATGCGGAATGAGGGTAGCACGCAGGAAGGGTATGAGGATTGCTTTGCAGGATGTGTGGAGCTGGGAGTGCGATGAATGGAGCGGAAGACTGCGGATTTGAACAACAGTGAAGAGGAGCAACAACGAAGGGGAGTTGAGGGTTGTAGCAGCAGATAGATGGTTATATCGAGGGCATGAATGGATGCCAGAGGATGCAGGTCAAAGGAAAATGAAGCAACGTGGAGGGCTGGGGCTACGGAAAGGGAAGATGACGGTGGTAGTAACGTTGATGATAGAAGGGTGTACCTGTGGGAGTCACAGATGATCCAAGGTAGCACGCAGGTATATCAAAGAGGCAGTAAGAGGATGCGGGTTTGGTAAGTTGGGTAGCGAAGATAGGGATTTGAGGAGGTTTTTTGTTCTCCTTTTGCAGGTTTGGAATGGCGGCCAACAACGCGGATTTGAAGAGAAAACAGGTAGCCAGGCTAGGGCGTTGAATTTTTTTTCAAAATGCATAGTGAAACCCAAAAATCCAGGCAACAAATCCCAGAAACAAATCAACAAACTGGTGGCTGAAAAACCCCTTAAAATTTACCAGAACTCCTTTAAGAATTTTCCAGAAATATTCTTTTAAACTTTTGAATTAGTTTGGTTCAGATTTGATCCTGAAACCCTCACGAAATTTCTAGATCTGATTTTAAATTTAAATCCTTGCAAAAAATGATGCTGATGGACCTCCAGAGATCCAGATCTTATGCTCCAGGGCCTAGATCTGGACTCTGCACAACTTTTAGCTTCAGATCTACAACTGCAATACAACAAAAAAACACCCAAACGATATACACAATGACCCAAAAAACACTAAAACCCTGAAAACTAAAGTTAGAAAACCAAAATTAATTATAGATCTATGTACATAAATGGCAGATCTATCAAATCTAGGGAGTGTGAGTTCGACTCCGCTCCCAAATCTGATGATCTGAGGCTCTCAATAGCCAGATCTAACGATTTAGCACAGACAAATTATTTTTTTTTTTGAATTTTAGAGGAGGTACTAAGCTCAAAACCCTTCATGCATCAGCCATAAAAATAATATCTTATGATAAGCCTGGGATCCAATTCAAATTGGGCTCTTCAGAAAACACATATCGGGAGTTGGCTGGTTCAGTCGAGAACTTCCCCGAACCCTTGATGGTCTAATAATCAAGGATTTTCCTGCAAAACTCAATTCAACTGTCAATCATAGAGCGAGACAACAATAATAAAATTCAGATCTAATAGAGATACCTGCTATTATATTCAAAACTTAAATTATCATTCAAACCCAAGCGACTGAGCAAGATACCTGTACTCAAATCGCTCTTCATAAGCTATTATTAATGGCAAAAAAGAAGCTACGCACGAAAATAATACATCTTACAGCATTTCCATGAAGAGTAACACCAGCGGTAATTTAATCCCAAAGTCTTTCTTTATTGCTCATAAAAAGATTACAAGAGAGGGCTTTTCGCTTAGTACACGATCAACAAATCGGATGATACTAACTGACAAATGACCTCCTATTTAAAGATAAATCCTCCAACGGCTACTTCGAGTGATCCTTGTCAAAGTGATCTCAACTGTTGATGAGAATCAAATTTTCTTTTAATCTTATCTGTCGAAATTTTAAATTTAAGTATGGGGGTTTACGCAGTGCATTATATTAGATATCATTTTGGGATTCAACTGCGTTAAGTAAGTCATTCACGTATGACCATTTCCATGAGAGGTAGTCGTAACTGATTAATTTCTCATGATTTTTTGAATAGTTCACTTAGCACTCATTTCATCGGGTGATGCTCACAGGGGTGAAGAAGTGGGATTGAAACTAGTGAAATGTGGAGAACGAATCACATAGCATCAATCATCACTTCCTGGGCTTGCACCCAGTAACCAGGACTTCCCAGGAGGTCACCCATCCCAGAACTCCTCTGGCTCAAGCGCACTTAACTGTGGAGTTTTTCCACAATCAAGCCCACTTAGCTTGCTACCCCATTTGCAAAACCTTAGCAAGTATTGTGCCTCATGAACCATTCAAGTAGAGATCCCTTGGCTCTTTTTGAATGGTTCATGAGGCACAATACTTGCTAAGGTTTTGCAAATGGGGTAGCAAGCTAAGTGGGCTTGATTGTGGGGAAAAACTCCACAGTTAAGCGCGCTTGAGCCAGAGGAGTTCTGGGATGGGTGACCTCCTGGGAAGTCCTGGTTACCGGGTGCAAGCCCCGGAAGTGATGATTGATGCTATGTGATTCGTTCTCCACATTTCACTAGTTTCAATCCCACTTCTTCACCCCTGTGAGCATCACCCGATGCAATGAGTGCTAAGTGAACTATTCAAAAATCATGAGAAATTAGTCAGTTACGACTACCTCTCATGGAAATGGTCATACGTGAAAATGACTTACTTAACGCAGTTGAATCCCAAAATGATATCTAATATAATGCACTGCGTAAACCCCCATACTTAAATTCAAAAAGAGTCAAGGGATCTCTACTTGAATGGTTCATGAGGCACAATACTTGCTAAGGTTTTGCAAATCGGGTAGCAAGCTAAGTGGGCTTGATTGTGGGGAAAAACTCCACAGTTAAGCGCGCTTGAGCCAGAGGAGATCTGGGATGGGTGACCTCCTGGGAAGTCCTGGTTACCGGGTGCAAGCCCCGGAAGTGATGATTGATGCTATGTGATTCGTTCTCCACATTTCACTAGTTTCAATCCCACTTCTTCACCCCTGTGAGCATCACCCGATGCAATGAGTGCTAAGTGAACTATTCAAAAATCATGAGAAATTAGTCAGTTACGACTACCTCTCATGGAAATGGTCATACGTGAATGACTTACTTAACGCAGTTGAATCCCAAAATGATATCTAATATAATGCACTGCGTAAACCCCCATACTTAAATTCAAAAAGAGTCAAGGAATCTCTACTTGAATGATTCATGAGGCACAATACTTGCTAAGGTTTTGCAAATGGGGTAGCAAGCTAAGTGGGCTTGATTGTGGGAAAAACTCCGCAGTTAAGTGCGCTTGAGCCAAAGGTGTTCTAGGATGGGTGACCTCCTGGGAAGTCCTAGTTACCGGGTGCAAGACCCGGAAGTGATGATTGATGCTATGTGATTCGTTCTCCACATTTCACTAGTTTCAATCCCACTTCTTCACCCCTGTGAGCATCACCCGATGCAATGAGTGCTAAGTGAACTATTCAAAAAATCATGAGAAATTAGTCAATTACGACTACCTCTCATGGAAATGGTCATACGTGAATGACTTACTTAACGCAGTTGAATCCCAAAATGAAATTTTAAATATTGAGGAAATTTTGAATTTTTCAATTAAATGCATTTTAATAAATTCAAAAATTAAAATTTTGCATTTATTTCCTCAAAGTTTTGACTTTGACTTAGCCCTAGGGACCCAAGGCATAAAATTTAGCAAAATATTCAATTAACCTTAGTCCCTGGACCTGTTAAAATTTAATTTTTTAAAGGATCCACGAATTTTACTTCTGGAAAACTTAAATTTACCTAGGACCTAGGACCTATGAGGGGATAAATTATTTTTCTAACTTTCAAGACACTTTACATCATGATTTTTACAATTTTTACATCTCAAGGGGGAAAAACCCATTTGAAAAAGACCCTCGCAAACTACCCAGTTTTGCGACACAAATATAATCTAGCAGATCAAGCAATTTGTAGTAAAATAACCTAACCAGATAGTTAGGAATATTCCAAAATCACTTTTACATAGACTCGATCTAGACACTAGGACTTCCCTAAGATTCCAGTGACAAAATCCATTCCGGCTTTGGGGTAGGCTGAAGGAAAACCCTGCTGACCATCCGAGAATGGATCAGTGAGACAAAAAACCTCCCGGAATGTAGATCGTTACCAGAAAATTAGGTTTACCTAGGTGATTACATACACGACACGGATCTGCTGAGATTATTTACATTATACACATGTAGACTGGGTTTACATTATAATATGATCCTCAGGCTGACAATGATAGCTGGATGGTAGGAACACGTCGAGCAGGTGCTATCCCTTTTGCGAAAAAGGGGGTATACTGCTATGGGTCGTTGACACGTAGTGGTCAACAGAGCCCTTAGGGATTTTATCATGTAGTCATAATAGTCTAATGATTCATTGTCATGTATTGAAGGCATGTTACATGCAATGTTTTTAAAACTGGAACCGGTGACCGGACCGGTCCACCTAATGAACCGGTTTACTGACCGGAACCGGTCTAACCGGGACTGGTTTGGTCTAAACGAACCGGTTTTAGAAAAATACATTAAATAATTATTTTTTAATGAAAAAAAACTGTTTTTTTTAAAACCATGATTCCAAGCCAATAGAGACAAAATATGCAAAGATTTCTCATTTATATACCATGTAAAGGTGAATATATCAAAATGGCACCGAGTGCAATACATATCATCGAAAAAATACATCAGCAGTGAGGCTCTAAATGGCCTCTAGAGTGCAAAAACAAAGCCTACAAACTATGGGGCCAGTGGCCTACTACAAGACTTCAGTCTAGACTCTACATATATGATAATAGTAATACTATAATAGTGATCAACATTATCACTTGAAGTTGAAACTTCTCATGAGTCTCAGTCATCATGATCAAACTCAGTTGGTTGAGTCTCCACTCCCAAACTTTGC
>APFE030531094.1:347115-392863 GCA_000404065.3 Pinus taeda
TTTGATACAAACCGGCCAGTTCCGTCCTAAACCGGCTGGTTCTCACCGGTTAGGGCCAAAAATTGGTAAAACTCCCTTTCTAACTGGGTTTTTTGGCTGGTTTTGACCGGCGGCCTTGCTAACCGGCCGGTTAGACCGGTAACCGGTTTTTAAAACATTGGTTACATGTTGTAAAAGTCAAATTTATTTTTGTAATTCATCCCCCAAGACCTTGTCACTAGTCCTCTCTCAAGTCGGCCTAAAATGAAAGGGATTATTCTAGAAAGATGATGTCAGTCTATTCCAGTGATCATGTCGGCCTAACAATCATGGACAAACTACTATATATAGCAGTGCTCGACCTCATTTGGAGAACAACAATTTGGTCAAGCAAGTTTGAGATAACCAAGTGCGAAAATCATCCTAGAAGGAGCCTTAACATCAACGAAGGAAGAGGAAAGGATAACGAAGGAAGTGACGTCATTGTGGCACTGTTTTTGGGCTAGTCTACCCTCACACTTGAAGATTACATATTTGAAGGAGGTCTAAGGTTGTAGTCATATAGGGGTGACCTAGATTGGGTAAGGACTTTGCTAAAGGAAGCCGGGTAAAAGTGAAAAGAATCTCCCTCTAAAAGGAGGCTATTCAAGGATCAAAAGCCAATTTAGGGTTTCTGTTGTGAAGCAAAAGATTGGAGACCTACTAGAAGAGGCCGAAATCCTGAAGGAAGCCGAGAAGAGGAAGAAGAAGAGAAATGTTGATCTAAGGGTGAAGAGGAGGCTTGTGACTTGGTCTTGGAAGGGCTCTAGTGTCAAGGGTCTTTGTCATGGTCTTGGTATTCGTCAATTGAAGGTTCTATTATCTATACGAAGAATTTGTTTGGGAGGCTTTGGCCTTGGCTGACAGCCTACATATTGTGTCTCTTGTCTCTTTATTGTTCATGAATTGGTAATTGTCTTGATGGAAGGAACACTATAATAACATAAGCAAGAGAAGATAATAATCAAGAAGTAAAAAGGCTCTCACAAGCAATTATCAAAGTAGAGAAATCACCTAACTATTGGTGCCCTAGATTTCTCAACAAAAGGATGCTACCTATATGATCTTTGTCTATTTTGTTGTAAAGGATATTGGATTTGATTTGATTTACCTCCATGCCTAGTGCTTTGCAATGTAGTTTTATCTCCTTGTAATTACCTGCTTCTCTTATAGTTCTTAATCCAAGTAATATGACATCATTTAGGAAGCACATGTGAGTCAAATAAAGTCAAAAATCTAGTAAGAGGAGAAATTTGTGATTTGAATTAATTGCCCTAAGATCTGAAATTTTAACAATGGTTACCATGAGAGAATTTCCTTACACCTCAACCTACTTTGACCCATCTACCATGTATTTAATGTACAACATTTTGGGTGGGGTTGTCACAAAATCTAGCAAGTCTAGTGCAATGGCTCACTAAGCAATCTAGGTCTTATGGCAACAAAAAGATTAGCCACCATGATCACCTAGATGGCCTCTCTCTTACTGTTTTGTGGTTGGATGCTATCCTTGCAAGGGAGGCTTCCTTGGCAAGACTTAGAGGTTAGATGACTAGGGTTCCAAGCCAAATGGCTCTCGAAGGAGTTCACAGATAAATCACCTAAAAATGGCTTCAATAAAGGAGGGTTCAGGTGTGATAAGAGTCTAATGGTTATGAGAGAAAGTACCAACAAAGCTTTGGAGGCCAAGAAAAGAGTTACAAATGTTCAAGTACACTTTTCACCAACCCCAATAAACTAAAGAAAAATTGTTACAAGCAAGGATTTTTATAATATGCAGAGTTGTAACATGCATTAGCACATAACAACAAATAAACACTCTCTAAAATGATAAGGTCAAAAAAAGATTAAAGGCTATTGAGGCAAGCAAGGATTAGGTTAACTTAAGGTTTTTAATGGTTGAAAATGCATGTAAAGATAACAAATATCGAGATGTTAGCCTTGTTTCTAGGGCTAAAACATGCAATTCATGCTATCTTTCCTTTTTTAAAATTTATTAAATGCCATTCCTACCAATAGAACAATAACATATAGATGTAAAATTGCTATAAAATGCAAATTTGGACCAAACCCTAACCCTAGCTACTAAGAAATTAAGAAAAGAGAGAAAATTTGAAGGTAATCCCACAACTATACTAGTGCCTTTATTCAATTGGGCAATGGAGTCATTTAGAGTGAGATCAATGATGGAAGGACTTGGATAGAGAGGGTGGAGGCCTAATTCTCTTAGAAACCCTTGCAACTTATTTCATAGGAGATTAAAATCAAAGGATGTATGAAAACAAGTTCCTTTGATGGATTCTTGAGTGACAAATTTTTGCGCAACAAGAGGTCATTAAAGATATTGCACTTTTTAATATGGTACAGGATAAGCCCCAATTTTAGAAAATAACATGCAAAATGGAAGAAGATAGCATTGAACTTGCACAATTCAAGGAAGAATCACTTCATCAATCCACAAGATAGTCTCTCCTTGCAAAAATATCCCCCCTAAGACAATTCACATCGTCATTCATCTATTGCATCCAAGAGAAAAAGAGAAAAGAGCTAGTGCGCACTCACTCAAGAGGAGAGATGAGTGTGTGTTATGACAATCCCATGAAAATGACTTCCCTTTATTTATATGAGGGAAACCAAGTCATTTGTCATTAATTTACAATGAAAAAGTGCTAAAAGTTTGCTTGAAGCATTCAAGTAGGCTAATAGGTCACAAGCCAACCTAAAAATAACTTTATAAATAATAATTCATAATAAAAATGTCAAATCCTCTACACATGTGGGAGGAAAGGATTTCCGGCATTACACCATCCTCCAAAATGGTCATCTCCATCGAGCAAATGACAAAATGGGTCCAAGAGTGCTCCTCACTCCAAGGGACACCATCCAAGTGCATGGGTACATTTCCAAGTAACATCTCCTCCACCAAGACGTCATCATGCTGGAGATCACTTGAGATGGTTTGGGAGGGCTCATGTCACCCTCATTGGGCATGCATGTTTGATGTGGCAGCCCTAGGATCAAGCATTGGCATCAAAATAGGGTGTGCTAGCTGTCCCAAACCATCTCAAGTGTTCTCCATTGTCATCTGGGCTTTGGAACAGGGTAACATCCATGAAGCAAGTTCAAGGTCAGCCTAGGGGCATCCTCTGTCCATCTGGGCACATCATTAATCAAGCCAACACCTTTGCTTCTTGGCTTAGCGGTTCAACATTTAGAGGGCATACAACCATGTTGAGGCTCCTCAAAGCCTAGTGCTTATCTCAAGGAAGGCAACGTTTTCGTCGTTTTTGCATATGTGCTCTCAAAGCTAGGCTAGATATCTTCTTCATTATGTTGGAAAGGTGTTAAGCCATCCCTCAAGGGATCTCTGTTGCATGTGTGATGAATCACTTGAAACATACCCTCAAGATCAAGTGAGATCAACATCATTAGGGGAAAAAACCATTAAAGTATCATAGTGGACCATATTCAATGTTAGGGGCACAAAAATACTTCACACAACTATGTCGAGGCTCCTCAAAGCCTAATGCTTATCTCAAGGAGGGCAACGTTGTCGCTGTTGTGTCATATATGCTCTCGAAGCTAGGCTAGACATCTTCTTCATTATGTTGGAAAGGTGTTAAGCTATCCCTCAAGGGATCTCTGTTGCATGTGTGATGAATCACTTGAAACATACCCTCAAGATCAAGTGAGATCAACATCATTAGGGGGAAAAAACCATTAAAGTATTATAGTGGACCATATTCAATGTTAGGGGCACAAAAATACTTCACACAACTATGTTGAGGCTCCTCGAAGCCTAATGCTTATCTCAAGGAGGGCAATGTTGTCGCTGTTGTGTCATATGTGCTCTCAAAGCTAGGCTAGACATCTTCTTCATTATGTTGGAAAGGTGTTAAGCCATCCCTCAAGGGATCTCTGTTGCATGTGTGATGAATCACTTGAAACATACCCTCAAGATCAAGTGAGATCAACATCATTAGGGGAAAAAACCATTAAAGTATCATAGTGGACCATATTCAATGTTAGGGGCACAAAAATACTTCACACAAACCTTGCCTTCAAATGTC
Organism: Pinus taeda; assembly: GCA_000404065.3. Classification (NCBI taxonomy): domain Eukaryota; kingdom Viridiplantae; phylum Streptophyta; class Pinopsida; order Pinales; family Pinaceae; genus Pinus; species Pinus taeda. The sequence goes on from APFE030531094.1 coordinate 351,204, forward strand.
TTTCTAGCTCATGATTTGTAAGCAATTTACCACACATATGTTTAGGATGACCATGCAGTTATCCCTATTAGGTGCTTCTAGCTCCTAAGTGGAGTGATATTTCACAAGTAGACCCATCAATCCATAGATGCATGTAATGATTGTGGTCATGGAATGGGAAAGACTTCAAGGAGTATGACCATAGCCATTCTACCAGTTGAAGGAGGTCCAACACCTTGAGTATTTTTTATTTTCTAGTGCAGACAATACTAGAACAATTTTCAATCTGGTAATTGCTTCGAATGATACAATTTTGACTTCTTTAGAGCATTCCAATCATTAAGCAGTTATACTTTGAAAATTTCAATCATTAACTTCAATAGAGCAATAGAGATCACAATGAAACCAATGAGATACGAGACACCAAAATTTCTTAGGACAAAACCCCACAAGGGGGAAAACCAATAAGATTTCCTTATGAGAGAGAGAGATTCCAATTCATCAAATTATACATCAAGATATTCTAGTCAAAGGTCAACCATTGACCTCATTAACTGCGAAGTCAAATCAAGTCAAAGGAGAGGAATCAATATTCTGCTCATAATCAGGTCTGGTCAAGCGGACTGAATTTCAGCTTGCAACACTTGGTCAAAGGACCGAAATTTGGTCCTGCAGTATCTCAAAAAACCTTGGTCAAATCACAGAGTTTGACTTGTGGTCAAAGCTGAGTCAATGCCCAAAAATCAGCTCCAAAATTCAGTCAATAGTTGGTTAATGATTCCAAGAACATTCGGACTTCAACCACAGGCAAAGATTCTGTCAAACCATAGCAGAAGAATGTGAGTCAATGCTGGTCAATGCAGAGAGCAAAAAGTCAAATTCTCTTGGTCAAAACAGTCATCTTCCTCATTTGTACGTGTGAACAGAGTCCTTTCAAGAACAGCTCTGAATTGTGATTGATTTGATGATCAAATGGAGTGAACCTTTTGTTAATATATGAGTGTTCAATTGGAGGGGTTTTGAGTCTTGACCAAGGGTCAAACCCCTTCATGAGGTGGGGGTGACCTTTCAAACTGGGGCCGACTTTGACATTAGAAACCAATAATTTCTCCTTTGACTTTGATGATGAAAATACCGACCGCAACTACAATTTTCTAACAAGTATAATGATGATAAGAGAGAGCAATCTTGGAGACATGAGTTACCCCTTTCCTTGGATTGCTTTTTCTACACCTTTGGTGTCTCTTTTACTTTAATGATTTATCTTTCTTACATAGCTTAGGTGACCCAACTTGCTTTATGCTTTTCTAATACCCCTTAAAGATGTAGCCGTTTGTAGTTCACCAGGGTTGGAACATTCATAAGTTCGTTTATTTAGATAGAGCATGAAATCTTTAAGAACTTGGTGATGATTACTCGGGGTAGAGCTCATGCTAGGTTTTTCCCCATGTGCTTATTGTATGTCCTAGCCACCTTTTGCATTTTTCATTTTCTTTTATTTGTGGCCTCATATGCTTCTATCTTTCTTTCAGCTGCATCAACCTTTTAGAGCAAAGCTTCTGGGTGCTGACTCAAAGATGTGGGTATAGGGTACCAGTTCCAGTGACCAATGACAATCAACTGAAAGAATGGAAGTGAATATAAAGGAGAAATGGAAAGTGGTAAGTATGGACTTCCTTGGGCATGCTATATCAATCAGTGCCTCCTTTTAGTGCCCCTTCTAATAGTGGAAGAAAGGGGCCTTAGGGAGGTCACACTGGACTAAGGGCAAAGGATAATTTCCTAGGTGAAGTATGGGAACAAGGGCACAATTAAGAGTTGTCAATCATCCAGCTTGGCGTGTGATTCATATTAGTATGCCCTAAATATTGAATGAAAGCACATGGTTATAGAAATGGTTAGTGTAGTTTTTGATAGATGACCCACCTTTCTTCAAGAAGTATGCTAGATGGGAGAGCACTGACCAGAGCATAGGTCGAGAACTCTGAAGTAATCTTGGATCATCATAAGACTGCTGGCTGGTTGATGACCAATGGGGAGAAATTTTTCCTGCTAGGGGTTACCCACTTTTGGTGGCTAACAGGTGGCATGGTGATAATAAGTAGCTTAGTTAGCGCCAAATAAGCTTGTTAGATTAAAGGCATGGCATAGTGAAAAGGTACATGTAAAACAAGTATATATAGCAGGATTGGCATAAGTTTAAACATACCATGTTTATTCATATTGTTTAATATATCACTCTTTGCATTTCGGTATCCATGTACTGCTTTGTGTCATTAATAGCGATGGATCTCTTCATTGTGTGGCTGAGTTTGCCTTGCTGTCTAAAGAGGCCTACTGTATGTTTGACTAGATAAGGGCATCTGGCAGTCGGAATTAGAATCAGCTGCACTAGGCTGTCCAAACAGTGAATTTAATTTGTCTTTTACATGTAGTAGGTTTCCAAGTTTGTATGAATGCTGAAGTTGACAGAATGGACAAGAGTCAGTTGAGGCAAGATATTCATACTGTTAGATTGAACATAATAGAAAGGCAAGAGTCAGTTGAGGCAAGACATTGATACTATTAGATTGGACATAATGAAATCTTCAGTAGTATCTTTTTTGCAGGGAATAAGCTGTAATCTACATTAGGACACCCACCAGTTGGGTTTACCTTGTTTTACAGAATACTTCTGAATGCAGGGTTAACACCTGACTGATTTATTTAACTAGCAAGTCCGATAAATTTAGAGAAATATTTATACGTTTAATGAAAGGCAGTTCTTCAGGGTTCCATCAAGGCGGATATACGTGTATGGAAGTGTTTGCCTGAGGATGGGTAGGGTGTAGGATTTGGATTTGACAGATGGTTTATATCTTTATTTTATCCTTTTAAAATGAAATTAGTATTGCCTTTGAAATATGTCTACCTGAACTATAAAGCTATTAGGGTCACATTATTGTCACGTTTCTTTTAAAATGCTAAAACCTGAGCTCATTTTTAGAAGTCTTAAAGTTATTTGGATGGAAAGGAAATATGCTTATCCACGAGATTAGTAGGTGTTTGTCGGATTTAATAGTCTCTATCATAGACATGGTTTAAGTGCAAATATATTGTTTTCCATATCAGGAATTAATAATTTTTCTGCTGTTACCATGAACAGGTTGCGAAGAGTGCAAAGCTTGATAAATTTGAAATTCCTTCCAAGATCATGTTACTTCCTGATCCATGGACACCAGAAACTGGTCTTGTGACAGCAGCACTTAAGTTGAAGCGAGAAGCTATAAAGAAGACCTTTGCTGAAGAACTGAATAAACTGTATGGTTGAGTAGAACTATTGAGCATGGATTATGGTGAGGGATTATTGTTGAAGTCTTGTGTTCATGTTTGAATTTGGGGACAATGAAACAAGGTGAAAAACATGACAAAATTTTCCCATGCAAAGAGAATTTAGCAAAAGTTAAAACTTCATGTGTTAAAGGCTAACACTCAATGCAGGGGCTAAGATCATAGTCCTTGGTAGATGCAGATGGTATTTTAAACATACTTCAAAACCACTGTTCAGTGAGTAATGTAATTACCCATTTTCTCCCTACTGAATTTTTTTGTTTTCATTTGCTGCTCCTACACTTGCTTTTATTATAATCAAAGCCAATGACTGCAATGCATAAACATTGATATTTTTAATATTTTTATGAGCAACTGATGAGTGTTGGAAAGAGTGCAAACCTGATAATTTTGAAATTCCTTCAAGGATCTTCTTGATCCAAGGACACCTGAAACTGGTCTTTTGACATCAGCAGTTGAAACAATAAGTTATAAAGGCATTCTCTGAAAAACAATATAAATTTTATGGTTTAATTGAATGTCTTTAAGCATGGATTATGATGAGGAATTATAGCTTTTGTTAATTGTAGACGGTATTTTAATATGATCAAGAAGAGCTGTTCAGTGAGGGTTGTTAATTGTAGACGGTATTTTAATATGATCAAGAAGAGCTGTTCAGTGAGGGATTTATCAGCCCATTTTCTTCTACCTGTAGCCTTTTTTGTATTCTTTGCTGCTACTGTATTGTCTTCTTGTTGTAATCAAACATTGGTGCTTTTAACATTCTTCTAACTGCGTTCGGAGAGATATTTAATGACCAGTGAAAGTTTTCTGAATTCTCTGCTAGACCGTTATTGTCTTATTGATATTATAATCAAACGAATAGTAACTAGCACTAAGCATTTAATAATTTTCTCCAATCCTAGATCCCTGTCTTACCATAGCGGCTGCATTTGCGGTTTGCCTCTAATTAAATATTTTTATTTGGTCTTTTATTATATATGATTTTCGATATTGAATCTTCCTTGTCATTTCAATCATATACATTGCTCATTTCTTCTTTTATTCTATGGTTATGAATTAGGTTGCTTCTTCCACAATAAATTGAACGAGTGTTTTCCGTATTCATGACCAAATGTAGAGCTTGACTGATATAAAGGGCACGGTTGCCTTCCATCTCTATAATGAAAAAATCACCTCTGGTCTTATTTCAACTTTTTTAGTGATAAATCTTCCTCGTAACAAGTTACTTTGTTCGACAGCAATTTAGCATTCGATGAATGATGAATAGGTTATTTGTTCTACAAAAATTGAAATTGGACTAGAAACTGTTTTTGCATTCATGGCCAAAATATTAAGCTATTATGACCATAGGTAATAGATCTATGGTGATCTTTTTGGCAAATCTTAATACGATAATCAAATCATAAGATTTATAAGAGCCTTTAATAGAGATAATAGGGAAGATGTGATAGAAATAATTGTAAAATTAAGTTATTAGCAAGTGGTTGGAAAGCTTTTAGTTACAAAATCAAGATTGTTAGAATCTTGGACAGTTATAGGGGTGTACCAGTTTTTATCCTGTATTGTATGCATTTTTATGATAAAAAAATAAGGTGCTGATGATACAGATTCGTTTCACTGTTCTTTCTTTGTTTTGGTCTCAGAGCCTAGGTAACGGGGTGTGAGGCAAGCACTGCCCAGAAGATGCTTCATCCTTGTGCATTCCTTTGCATTAGTGAAGAGAAATTGAAGTCACTGTGCAATTTTTAGTTGCAGCAATCACATGATTTATTTGAAGAAGTCACAAATACGAATTTGGAGAAGCCATTATACATGCAATATGGAATTGTAATCCTCGTACATTTTTTAAAAGCCATTGCACATTTTCTGTGACATTTTTTGATCCGCAGTACACCATTAAAAAGTAAACATGTGTCTGATAACATTAAGATGTGAACATTTTGATAGTGCGCATTTGGCTAATGCTTTGCAAACTCTAGGGTTTCTTCTACATATCCCCATGTGTGCTTGGGTCCATGAGAGGGGGCTTTTGGCTAATGCTTTGCAAACTCTAGGTTTTCTTCTACATATCCCCCTCTAGCAGATTGTTTCAAGAGTTCATAATGAGTCTGGATCTATTGGTATTCCCCATCAATCTCCTCATCTTGGACATCCTTTTCATAGAGCTGCTGGACAAAGTGGGGTTTTTGGTTTTGTAACAAACGCTTTGTTGGGTGCATCGTGGCTATAATGTCCCAAATGAAGAAAATTTGGAACAAGCACTTCACATAAAATTTAACAGAAGATTGCCATGTAAAAATAAACAAATAAAACACTGCAATCTCATAACACAATGAACAAGAAAACTCTCAGCTTTATTTTATTAGATAACTGGGGTTTTACATGCTGAAAAAACCAAAATAGCTGAGATAGCCGAAGCCTCAAATAGATCTACAATAATGCCACAATCGACCTCCCAAAACAAAATTGAAAATCAAATAACTGCAACCTATAAACTCTGAATGGATCGGCCAAGGGAAGAAATGGGTGCTCACCCACTCTCACTGAATCAATTGAGGGTTTTTGTCCTCGGGCTACTGCTGAAGTAGAGAACCGAGTTCTCAAACCTCTCCACAAAACAATACTCAAATCCCAGATGTCCTCGAATGATCTCATCCTCCTCTTTTATAGATATGATGGATACATCTCCAAGCCTCTAGAAGCATTTTATTTTATTATTTTATTATTATTATAGAAGCTCCTCTATTGACTTTATCTTTAGTGACCCCTTTTATTTTATTTTATTTTACTTAAGTTACTTTTGGCCCATATCCTCTAATTAATTAATTTTCCTTAATTAAATGATTAATTAAAGTCATTTTTAATTAAGAAAAATGGCAAATTGCCCACCATACTCTCTTCAGCCATTGGAAGGCACTTCTTAGCATCCCATCTTGTAGATCTTTTAGTTTCAGTTCCAACGAGCTATTACACTAGGGTGTTCCATCTCTCCGGAATGCCACCTCGAGCATAATTAATTTAGGCCCCATAATACTGTTCATTTTTGAAAGTTGTCGGAATGTGACAGAACAAAAGGCAAACTGTGCGGATGATGAAATATGCCAAGCGAATGCCATTAGGTCCCATAAAAACCTGTCAAAACTCTATCGGGATCCCTGATGACGTAAACCCTTTCCACTGACCTGGCCATCCCTTGCCCTGGAAATCCACTTTGGTTGTACTATGAAGAAGAATAAAAATGGTGACATGAGGCAAACTAGAAATCGAAGTCATTATCTTTTAGAAGCAGTGCAAGATCCAAAATACAAGGTTAAATCTAGTAAGATCAGATAATATATCCAATATATGCAAGATCACGCTTTGACCTACAAATTTATTGGATTATGGCCCTCTCAAAACCTTTTGATAGGGTGGATCCAAAATAAATGGAATGCTTAGGGTCAAATAGAATTGGATTTAGGGGCCAAGGGTTTTTTAACAACCATTTTGTCTAGGTTGGAAGACAAATTGTGGGGTTTTTGAAGGAGCTTGTATTTTTTCAACAATGCACGGCTTTTCGTGTGATTATAGGAGCAATATAATATAGAGGAGGATTTCTTTCCAGCGCTGGTGTGGATCATGTTGAAAATTTAAGTGCAATGAAGACTAGCTCTAACTTCTGCACATGATAATTACTTTTGATGATTTATTGTCTTCTTTTAGCATTTACAACTTCTTTGTCAAGCAATTATAGTTAAGAAATTCAACCATATAAGAATACAAAAAGTAGAGATCATAATGCACAGAATCAACACAATGTTTACCCTGGGAAACCCACTTGGGCTAAAAACCCAACAATTCTTTCCTTAGAGAATCAAAATCAACAAGAGATCAAAGTCAAAGCTATAGACAAACTAACCACTAAGAGCATCCACCAAGTGTCCAAGTCAAGCCCTCTTCAAACTGACCGCAAGAGAGATCAATCTTCTACAGGGATGCATAGAGAATTTGGCTCTCTTTCCACAAAGTTAGACCACAAGAGATTTGGAATAACCACATAAATTTTGCCTTGGACCACAAAGATTCAACCTTCTTGCACAAAGAAGAATCATAGATACGTTGGCCTTTTCCTCAGAGAATTCACCACAGAAACTCAACTACTTTGCACAGAGAAGAATCACATACACTTGGCTACTTTCCATAGAGAAGAATCACAGAAATATTGCTACTTTTGCACTGAGACTATCATAGGGAACTAGACCCTTTAGCACAAAAAATTTCGGCTTCCTTTTACAAACTGTCTTGTATATTGATGTTTATAACAAATTCCCAAACCAAGAATTTAAATTTGTCTTTTATTAAATACAAAAATAATTTAATTTTTCTTTTGAGCATGAAGAACATGCTTTCCATATCAAAAATGTAGTACAAATACCGACCATAGCTACAAGCTCATCATTTTCTATTCAGTCTCTGTTTGAATGAATGGTCAGTGTCTTTTGGTATCAAAGCCAAATCCCGTTCCTAGAGTTCTATCTTAGATCATATACATACTATAGACAGAATCTGAAGAAAGCCAGGAAGCCTTCGAAAAGCATCTTTGTTTTACATTGTGCTGAGTAGATAAAAGCTCCTTCAGTCGATTTCTGGAATAGTTTGTATTAGCAATATGGCTAGTTTGTTGAGATCTTTCTCTACTATCGATAAAAGATCAATATCAGAGGTAGACAGTAGAAATGTTGAATCTGATATCAGTGAACATGAACAAGTAGAAGACCCTGAAAGTTGGAACCCTCCCGCATTAAACACTAAAGAAATCTATCCAGTTCCGTTCTTGTTCAAATTGTCAAAGAAGTGTTATTTTAAAGAAGTAGAAATTAAAGTCAAGATCAAAGGTCCAGTTGTACAGATAATCGGCTTGAATATATTTTCTGAGGATGAGATAAGGAAGTTTAGAAAGTATGCTAAGGAAGGAAGATTTCATTACTTACATTTTGGAGCCATTAGAATTGGTTTAGCTCCTCTTTTCAGACATGGAATAAATACTCCTTGTATAGCAGAATTATTTGACACAAGGCATAATGAATATGATCATGCTATAATAGGTACCATACTGGGGAATCTATCGTCTAGTTGTCAGCATGGAACTATTTTTTTTTATTATGCCATCAGTGTAACAGATGCCCATATTAAAGACTGTTGGAAAGCCTTGATAGGAGTACAAGGATTATCCATGGTAGATGATAGTGAATTCTTGTCTGTGATAGTTCAAACATCTTTCCAGCTTACTAATACAGTTCATCCTAAGTTAAAACAGCGAGTGTTGAAAGACTGTATCACAGTTGGGATAGGAAATTCTCAGATATAAGGTGTACATTATGAGAAAGAGTCCTTACCCAATAATTGGTATGTTCAGTATAAGTCTTTGGCTTCAGATAATGCAAATAGCAAGATCAAAAGAATGGCGCTTACAGATGGAAGTGTAAAGATAATACCAAAGCCAAATGATCCTAGAATCCATAAGCCCATAGTGATGCCAGAGAAACATGTAATACCAGTTGATGATTCAGTCCAAAGTAGAAGATCCTTTTACAAACAACTTACTATACCAGAAAAACAGCCTTCTACTTCCACCAGTACACCCCAGTCCAGTACTCAGTTGTATATTCCTAAAGAGAAACCCTTTTTTGCTGTAAATAAAATGTTTAGGACTCATGTACATAATTTTCCACCTGTAGAAGAGTACCAGTTTGCTAACAAAAGATTTGTTAGGGGGGGAAAATGGCCACCCAAAACTAAGTTCTGTGTTTCTTCATCTAGGGCCAGACAGCCACCCACAAGGACCGATTGTGCTCCTTTGTTAGAACATAATTCTCAGGAAACAGAAGATTTAGATCAACTTTATCAAGTAGGAAATTATTTGACTACTTGGTGCTCTCATGCTGAGGATGTTCTAATGACTTAGGAGAACAAGCTGATTTAATAAATCAAAGTCTCAAGTTATTATATGAAGAACAGCAAGCAGAAAGAGAAGAGAGAAGAAGAAGAAAACAGAAGAAGAAGGCCAAGAAAATCCCACAATTACATGTAGATATGTCAGCTCCAAATTATTGGGATTTGGAAGAAGAATCAGAAGAAGTTACAGAAGAAGCAGCTAAGTCGAGTGCAGAAGAAGGGAGTTCCATGGATACTGGTAAACTCACCAGTGGCTCCAAACCATCATACAAAATAGATAAACCTTTTGAGTCAAAAAAGGAAGTCATGACATTAGAACAAGCTGCAATTAAATTCACATCATTCATTTTGCCATTTATAAAAAATCAGAATAAAGCCCATATTCTGAAAGAATTTGTAAAATATCCTAGAGTCGAAGAAGACTTGTTTTCAACAAATGCAAGTGGCTATGTTTTAGATCTTGATCACTCATCTAATCCTGCAGAATCCATTAGGTTTTGGATAGGATCATTATATCAAATGCAAGTCACAACCAAATTGAATAATATGTCTATCATGATTCTAGCTGAGAAAAGAATGGCAGCTTTTGTTTTTGATTGGTGGATGGGAGGATCAGAAGCCGAAAGATTAGCAGTCATGAATGTTGGTTTATCAACGTTTGAAATTTTGTTAAAAACACAGTTTGTACCAGAACCAATAGATGAAAAGAAACAGCTTTTAACTGATCTTAGTAGAATGGAATTAAAGGATTTAAAGTATTTAGATCAGTTTGGCAAAGATTTCATGGCTAAAGTCTTTAAGGCAAATCTTTTTAATGATATTTCTCAAAAAATTTCATTCTTGTCAAAGTTACCAGGGAATTTGGGAGATCTGATAATGAAAGATCTAGAAATTCAGATGAAAGGTCTAGATCAAATCTATTGGGTTGATCTTCTGTTCCGAGTTTCAGAAAAGGTCAAATATTTGTGTTGGCAGAAGAAAGCACACGACATCACGCCCAGTTCAGATGTATGCAGAGCAGTATTGCCATGGACGCCTTTTAAATCAAAAAAGAAATCCAAAAGGTATGACAAATACAAACCCAAAAGAATATCAAACCCAAAAAGGCCTTTTAGAAAATACAGATTTTTGAAAAAGAGAAACAAACCCAGAAACAACAACTGTTATTTCATTTGTAAACAAGAAGGACACTTTGCTAGAAAGTGCCCCCAGAAATCATCCAGTAAACTCAAGGCTTGTGTAGATATTGAGGAGTTTCAGGATGACTGGTCTGTAGTTGAGTCCGATGATGAAATTTCTGATGTATATATTCTTACAGAAGTTTCAGATTGTGAAGATGAAAATGAGGTTGTACAGAAAATGAATATTTGTCCATCCAGTTCAGATTTTTCTAGTGAATAGCATTACAGTGAAATAGACAGTTCTTCAGAGGTGGAGATAACAAGTGAAACAGAAGATGAGTCAGATTATGAATCAGTAAGCATACAATCGGTCATAATAGACAAAGGTAAACAACCTGCAGTACCTTTATCTCAATTCAGTTCTTTCTGTCCATTTGAAAAGAAAATATCAACGTTAACCAGTATGCCACAAATCGACTCTTCAAGAGAACAAAATACATCGTTAAAAAAGATTGTTAAAACAGAGAGTCTAATTTATATCCCAGTGCAAGTAAAAGGTCAATGGATTTTAGTAGATGCATTTGTAGACATTGGAGGTTCTAACAATCTAGCAAGACCACCTCTTTTTAAATCTTTGTGGAAACCCTTGAAAAATATATTGGTTTAAGAAACAATTGGTGGTTCTGTCCAGCGTACACATTATGTAGACAATATTTCCTTAAAAGTTGGGGGGAGTATTATAAAAATTTCAGCAATTCATCATTACGACTCTTCAGCTAGTTTGATGTTAGGCATGCCTTTCATAAACTTTGTGCTACCTGTTACTATCAGCCAAGACAAGTTGATAATAAATTTGAAGAATAAAGCTATATCAGTACCTAGATTAAGTATGGAAAATTCTAAAGCTAGGTATGAAAATAGTCAAAAAAAGAATAGGAACTAGAAAGCCAGTAAAAGACTCAGATGACTGGCAAGAAGTTCTACAATTTTATGAAGCCAGAGCTGAAAATAAAACAAAACAATTAGCATGCATTGACACAAATTGGTCTACAGAGCAGAAAGACATATACCAGAGAGTTCTAAAGAGTTGCTCGGACAACCCACAACAATTTTGGGAAACCGAAAGTTCGATGCAGGAAATAGTCACCTTACACAACAATGGAGTTAAAGGGAAATTGATTCCATGCACACCAGCAGATGAACAAGAAATTAAGAATCAGGTTCAAGAATTACTAAAAATGCAGTTGATTGAAGCAAGTGAATCCCACTATTCATGTTCAGCATTTTTAGTCAGAAATCATTCTGAGATTTTAAGAGGAAAGCCAAGAATGGTTATAAGCTATAAGCCTCTTAATGCTATGACTCAGAGTTTCAATTACCCATTGCCAAGGCTAGAAGTTATTATGTAGAAAATTCAGCATAGTAAGGTGTTCAGAAAATTTGACATGAAGTCAGGCTACTATCAGATTCAGATCCAGCCAGAAGACAAACATAAAACAATTGTCATATGCCCAGCAGGTTTCTACCAGTGGAAAGTTGTTCCGTTCGGCCTGAAGAACGCTCCAGCCTTTTTCCAAAGAAGGATGGATTATATTTTTGCTAAATATAATTTCATAGTTACATATATAGATGGTATATTAATCTATAGCCCTGATGTACAGACTCATTTACAACATTTAGAAATTTTTCTTGAAGAAGTTAGAAAACATGGAATAGTTCTGTCAGAAAGAAAAATGTCCTTATTTCAGGATAACATTGATTTTTTGGGGATAAATGTTGTTAATGGTGCTATTTAAACGCAGCCCCATGTGCTAACAAAGTTAACACAATTTCCTGATGAATTGAAGGACAAAAAGACAATTCAAATATTTCTTGGAGTTCTGAATTATCTCCACAAATACATTCCAAATCTATCAGAGAAGACAGCTCCAATTAGAAGACACATCAATCAAGGATGGTCTGAAGAAGCTACTGAAGCAGTGAAGAAGCTTAAAGGAGAATGTCAGCATTTACCACGACTTCAGCCACCAGGTGAAGGTTTACTTATTTTACAAACTGATGCTTCACTTGATTTTTGGGCAGCTGTAGTGTTAGAACAGAGAAAGAATAGCGAAGGAGAGATTGAAGAAAATCTGTGTGGATATGCTTCTAGGGAATTTACACCAAGTCAGAAAAATTACTTCATAGCCGAAAAGGAGACGTTGGCAATATTCAATGGAATTTAGCGCTTTGAGGTATATCTCACCCCAGTAAAGTTTTTGATCAGAACAGACTCCAGAAATTTTAAATATTTTCTGTCTACCAAGATTTCAAGACAGATTGCAAAAGGCAGAATTCTTGCTTGGCAAATCTGGTTTCAACAGTTTGATTTTGAGGTCGAGTGGATTCCAGGCAATTCAAATTTCTTGACATTTTCCTTGACCAGAGATATGAATAAGATGTATATAACCTGTAAATATTCAGTTTTTGAGATACCAGGGAAAAGACCCGAAAATGATAGTTTTGCTACATTTGTAGATAGATTCAGAATTTTGGAAAATCGTGTCAGTTGGTTAACAGATGAGATTAAAAGGATAGTCAGTTTCAGACTGAGAAGAAATATGTGGATTAGAAAATGCCAGGCATGGCAATCAAAAAATTTAGGCATCTCTCTAGGCCTAGACGATAATTTGGTAAAAATCTTTTCTCTACCAAACATGAAAGTTAACCTTTATTTCAGAAGCTTAAGTGATCTATGGTCTAGTGTCTACACAAAAGAAATGATCCGGACACTCGTCATTTTAAATTATTACCAGATCATAGGAGGAGTCGATTTTGCACTCAGTCTGTTTACAGGTGCCAAGATTCTAGATTTAGAAGAGATTCCAATGAAAGAAGAAATGATAATGTATTTGGTGTCATTAACAATTCCCAATATTTTTGAAGAGCTATAAGCAGCTTTCCTCCAAAGGATTGATGAAAATTATGCAAACACTGATTCTTTCCCTCAGTATGAGATTTTTGAAAATTTTGCAGATTGGGAGATCAGAGGAAAATGTACAAAGATCCAGGTTACCAGAGTATCCCAGTGCATACAAAGGACTGTGCAGTATTTAAAAACATTTGCTTATCCTTGGGATTTTCACAGTCTAAGAATCAGAGAATATTGAGCCAAATCCATTTGCTCAAACTTTCTGTCATGAGAGGATTGGCAGTACTGAAACTGGTAACAATCAAGAATTGATTAAACAACATGCTAAATGGTTCCATGAATTTGGAAATTTGAGACTGGTAGAAAAATTGCAAATTTTAAACAAACTTGATGGGTTACAAGGACAGCCTAAAGCACTAAAGTTCATAATTAATCAAAGGGCTTTAGTAACAATTTCAGTCTTATCTCCAAATTGGAACAATAATGTCATCCACCTTGTCAGTTTAATGATTTCGAAAAGGATATGCACATCAATGATATTTGAACTTGGATGGCAGCATAAAAATATCTTGAACGAGAATTGTCACTTGTGGATTCAACACACTATCGAAAGCTCTACCAACATGTTCCATATTTTTAAGTGGGAATTATTAGATGGAATCGAGCTGGCAGTACAGAGATCGCCTGCAACACGAAATGCTTTTAAAGATTCAATTCTTGATATTGAAGTTAGTGCTCTGTCGTTCCTGAATAAATGGGAAAAGCAAGAATTGATGCGCACCTCACAGCAGCAGGGCCTACATAAGATAAAGACGAATCTCAATACACGAGAATCATCATTGGCAGCATCTCGCAGGACACCAATAATGCAGCAAAAAGAAAAAGGAGAAATGACAGATGCACAAGATCCTAATGATGGAATCGGCGAACAGTATAACCGACTTATGAACTGGTACCACCAACAACTGTTGGATGAACACGAACCATCGCTAGGATCATCAGAAGAGGATTTGTGGGAGACAAGAAGTCCGACATGGTAGAATCTTCGTCAGCAATGTGATAAGGTTGGTCACATGTTGTGATAGGATTCCTTTGTACAGAAAAGGTTGAGTAGACACCGTCGGTGGAAAAAGATACCGGCAGGACCCTCAATTATTTTCTTTTGACGTCATAGGAATAGTTAGATTAAGTCTATATAAGAAAGTGAAGGAAGATCATTCAGATCATCCTGATCATTCCGAGTATTCTAGTCTTTGAGTCTGAGACTCTCTGTTGTAATAAGCTTTATGTATTCTCTGCTTTTATTAATATTGAAGCCTACTAGGCTGTCTGTCTAAGGAAAGTTCCTGTAATCCGAAAGCGGTTTGAGCTGTAAGGTGCTTGAGTAAAGACCCGTGGAGAGAGGTTGTGTGGAGACTCGCGCATGGTCCCCTGAGGAGTGGATCTCTGTTTTCAGAAGTGTTCTTTGGAAAGTGATGCTTTTAATCAGAAGTAAGTTCGAATGCATTAAAGCTTCATCATTTTCTATTCAGTCTCTGTTTGAATGAATGGTCAGTGTCTTTTGGGTGTAGTGTCTTTTGGTATCAGAGCCAAATACCATTCCTAGAGTTCTATCTTAGATCATATACATACTATAGACAAAATCTGAAGAAAGCCAGGAAGCCTTCGAAAAGCATCTTTGTTTTACATTGTGCTGAGTAGATAAAAGCTCCTTCAGTCGATTTCTGGAATAGTTTGTATTAGCAATATGGCTAGTTTGTTGAGATCTTTCTCTACTATCGATAAAAGATCAATATCAGAGGTAGAGAGTAGAAATGTTGAATCTGATATCAATGAACATGAACAAGTAGAAGACCCTGAAAGTTGGAACCCTCCTGCATTAAACACTAAAGAAATCTATCCAGTTCCACTCTTGTTCAAATTGTCAAAGAAGTGTTATTTTAAAGAAGTAGAAATTAAAGTCAAGATCAAAGGTCCAGTTGTACAGATAATCGGCTTGAATATATTTTCTGAGGATGAGATAAGGAAGTTTAGAAAGTATGCTAAGGAAGATTTCATTACTTACATTTTGGAGCCATTAGAATTGGTTTAGCTCCTCTTTTCAGACATGGAATAAATACTCCTTGTATAGCATAATTATTTGACACGAGGCATAATGAATATGATCATGTTAGAATAGGTACCATACTGGGGAATCTATCGTCTGGTTGTCAGCATGGAACTATTTTTCCTGATTATGCCATCAGTCTAACAGATGCCCATATTAAAGACTGTTGGAAAGCCTTGATAGGAGTACAAGGATTATCCATGGTAGATGATAGTGAATTCTTGTCTGTGATAGTTCACACATCTTTCTAGCTTACTAATACAGTTCATCCTAAGTTAAAACAGCCAGTGTTGAAAGACTGTATCACAGTTGGGATAGGAAATGCTCAGATAGAAGGTGTACATTATGAGAAAGAGTCCTTACCCAATAATTGGTATGTTCAGTGTAAGTCTTTGGCTTCAGATAATGCAAATAGCAAGATCAAAAGAATGGCACTTATAGATGGAAGTGTAAAGATAATACCAAACCCAAATGATCCCAAAATCCATAAGCCCATAGTGATGCCAGAGAAACATGTAATACCAGTTGATGATTCAGTCCAAAGTAGAAGATCCTTTTACAAACAACTTACTATACCAGAAAAAAAAAACCTTCTACTTCCACCAGTACACCCCGGTCCAGTACTCAAATGTATATTCCTGAAGAGAAACCCTTTTTTGCTGTAAATAAAATGTTTAGGACTCATGTACATAATTTTCCACCTGTAGAAGAGTACCATTTTGCTAACAAAAGATTTGTTAGAGGGGGAAAATGGCCACCCAAAACTAAGTTCTGTGTTTCTTCATCTAGGGCCAGACAGCCACCCACAAGGGCCGATTGTGCTCCTCTGTTAGAACATAATTCTCAAGAAATAGAAGATTTAGATCAAGTTTATCAAGTAGGAAATTATTTGACTACTTGGTGCTCTCATGCTGAGGATGTTCTAAATGACTTAGGAGAACAGGCTGATTTAATAAATCAAAATCTCAAGTTATTCTATGAAGAATAGCAAGCAGAAAGAGAAGAGAGAAGAAGAAGAAAACAGAAGAAGAAGGCCAAGAAAATCCCACAATTGCATGTAGATATGTCAGCTCCAAATTATTGGGATTTGGAAGAAGAATTAGAAGAAGTTACAAAAGAAGCAGCTAAGTCGAGTGCAGAAGAAGGGACTTCCATGGATACTGGTAAACTCACCAGTAGCTCCAAACCATCATACAAAATAGATAAACCTTTTGAGTCAAAAAAGGAAGTCATGACATTAGAACAAGATGTAATTAAATTCCCATCATTCATTCTGCCATCTATAAAAAATCAGAATAAAGCCCATATTCTGAAAGAATCTGTAAAATATCCTAGAGTCAAAGAAGACTTGTTTTCAACAAATGCAAGTGGCTATGTTTTAGATCTTGATCACTCATCTAATCCTGCAGAATCCATTAGGATTTGGATAGTATCATTATATCAAATGCAAGTCACAACCAAATGGAAAAATATGTCTATCATGATTCTAGCTGAGAAAAGAATGGCAGGTATTGTTTTTGATTGGTGGATGGGAGGATCAGAAGCCGAAAGATTAGCAGTCATGAATGCTGGTTTATCAACGTTTGAAATTTTGTTAAAAACACAGTTTGTACCAGAACCAGTAGATGAAAAGAAACAACTTTTAACTGATCTTAGTAGAATGGAATTAAAGGATTTGAAGTATTTAGATCAGTTTGGCAAAGATTTCATGGCTAAAGTCTTTAAGGCAAATCTTTTTAATGATATTTCTCAAAAAATTGCATTCTTGTCAAAGTTACCAGGCAATTTGGGAGATCTGATAATGAAAGATCTAGAAATTCAGATGAAAGGTCTAGATCAAATCTATTGGGTTGATTTTCTATTCCGAGTTTTAGAAAAGGTCAAATATTTGTGTTGGCAGAAGAAAGCACACGACATCACGCCTAGTTCAGATGTATGCAGAGCAATGTTTCCATGGACGCCTTTTAAATCAAAAAATAAATCCAAAAGGTGTGGCAAATACAAACCCAAAAGAATATCAAACCCAAAAAGGCCTTTTAGAAAATACAGATTTTTGAAAAAGAGAAACAAACCCAGAAACAACAACTGTTGTTTCATTTGTAAACAAGAAGGACACTTTGCTAGAAAGTGCCCCAAGAAATCATCCAGTAAACTCAAGGCTTGTGTAGATATTGAGGAGTTTCAGGATAACTGGTCTGTAGTTGAGTCCGATGATGAAATTTCTGATGTATATATTCTTACAGAAGTTTCAGATTGTGAAGATGAAAATGAGGTTGTATAGAAAATGAATATTTGTTCATCCAGTTCAGATTTTTCTAGTGAACAACATTACAGTGAAATAGACAGTTCTTCAGAGGTGGAGATAACAAGTGAGATAGAAGATGAGTCAGATGATGAATCAGTAAGCATACAATCGGTCAGAATAGACAAAGGTAAACAACCTACAATACCTTTATCTCAATTCAGTTTTTTCTGTCCATTTGAAAAGAAAATATCAGCGTCAACCAGTATGCCACAAATCGACTCTTCAAGAGAAGAACAGAATACATTGTTAAAAAAGATTGTTAAAACAGACAGTCAGATTTATATCCCAGTGCAAGTGCAAGTAAAAGGTCAATGGATTTCAGTAGATGCATTTGTAGACACTGGAGGTTCTAACAATCTAGCAAGACCTTCTCTTTTTAAATCTTTGTGGAAACCCTTAAAAAATATATTGGTTTCAGAAACAATTGGTGGATCTGTCCATCTTACACATTATGTAGACAATATTTCCTTAAAAGTTGGGGGGAGTATTATAAAAATTTCAGCAATTCATCATTACGACCCTTCAGCTAGTTTGATGTTAGGCATGCCTTTCATAAACTCTGTGCTACTTGCTACTATCAGCCAAGACAAGCTGATAATAAATTTGAAGAATAAAGCTATATCAATACCTAGATTAAGTATGGAAAATTCTGAAGCTAGGTATGAAAATAGTAAAAAAAGAATAGGAACTAGAAAGCCAGTGAAAGACTCAGATGACTGGCAAGAAGTTCTACAATTTTATGAAGCCAGACCTAAAAATAAAACAAAACAATTAGCATGCATTGACACAAATTGGTCTACAGAGCAGAAAGACATATACCAGATACTTCTTAAGAGTTGCTCGGACAACCCACAACAATTTTGGGAAACCGAAAGTCCGATGCAGGAAATAGTCACCTTACACGACAATGGAGTTAAAGGGAAACTGATTCCATGCACACCAGCAGATGAACAAGAAATTAAGAATCAGGTTCAAGAATTACTAAAAATGCAGTTGATTGAACCAAGTGAATCCCACTATTCATGTTCAGCATTTTTAGTCAGAAATCATTCTGAGATTGTAGGAGGAAAACCAAGAATGGTTATAAGCTATAAGCCTCTTAATGCTATCACTCAGAGTTTCAATTACCCATTACCAAGGCCAGAAGTTATTATGCAGAAAATTCAGCATAGTAAGGTGTTCAGCAAATTTGACATGAAGTCAGGTTACTATCAAATTCAAATCCAGCCAGAAGACAGACATAAAACAACTTTCATATGCCCAGCAGGGTTCTACCAGTGGAAAGTTGTTCCGTTCAGCCTGAAGAACACTCCAGCCTTTTTCCAAAGAAGGATGGATTATATTTTTGCTAAATACAATTTCATAGTTACATATATAGATGATATATTAATCTATAGCCCTGAT
Source organism: Pinus taeda (assembly GCA_000404065.3). Taxonomy (NCBI): domain Eukaryota; kingdom Viridiplantae; phylum Streptophyta; class Pinopsida; order Pinales; family Pinaceae; genus Pinus; species Pinus taeda. Next base: position 370,298 of record APFE030531094.1, read on the forward strand.
GTACAAACTCATTTACAGCATTTAGAAATTTTTCTTTAAGAAGTTAGAAAACATGGAATAGTTCTGTCAGAAAGAAAAATGTCCTTATTTCAGGATAACATTGATTTTTTGGGGATAAATGTTGTTAATGGTGCTATTCAAATGTAGCCCCATGTGTTAACAAAGTTAACACAATTTCTTGATGAATTGAAGGACAAAAAGACAATTCAAAGATTTCTTGGAGTTCTGAATTATCTCCACAAATACATCCCAAATCTATCAAAGAAGACAACTCCAATTAGAAGACACATCACTCAAGGATGGTTTGAAGAAGCTACTGAAGCAGTGAAGAAGCTTAAAGGAGAATGTCAGGATTTACCACGACTTCAGCCACCGGGTGAAGGTTTACTTATTTTACAAACTGATGCTTCACTTGATTTTTGGGCAGCTGTACTGTTAGAACAGAGAAAGAATAGCGAAGAAGAGATTGAAGAAAATTTGTGTGGATATGCTTCTGGGGAATTTACACCAAGTCAGAAAAATTACTTCATAGCCGAAATGGAGACGTTGGCAATATTCAATGGAATTCAACGCTTTGAGGTATATCTCACCCCAGTAAAGTTTTTGATCAAAACAGACTCCAGAAATTTTAAATATTTTCTGTCTACCAAGATTTCAAGACAGACTCTTAGCTAGGGAGGTATTCATAATGACTATCAAGATGATCTCAAGTTGACAAATTCTCTAAGGAAAGATCAAAGATTAAGATAAGCATCATCACCAATATCATAATCACCAGCATCAATATAATCATGGTTCAACATCAAACAACTATAGACATAATCTAGGTGAAACACCATAGGCCTCATCAATGATAAACAAGCTCACTCTAGAAAGAGATTTGAGCATGATGTTGGGAGGCTCCTTCTCACTCTAGGAAGATATTTGAGTGGCCTCTAGGACTATTCTCCAACCAAGGTCTAACCGACATAAGGAGAATGTCCTTTGTCGGACAATTCTTTAAACCAAGGTCAAAGTGACCTAGGGAGGATGTCTTCTACTAGATCATTCTCCAACCAATGTCAAAATGAGAAAGGAATAATGTCTTCTACCAGATCATTTTCCAACCAAGGTCAAAGTGATAGAGAAGAATGCCAGTTTGCTAGACCATTCTTCCTAATTTAGGTCAATGTACTTGACACATGAAGAATGTCAATCCATGATGTTATCTAATTTGTTAAACCATTCTCCAACCGAGGTCATAATGACACAAGGAGAATATCATACCATTCTCCAACCAAGGTGTTGAAGACATAGGGAGAATTTCCATTCATAATGGTGTCTCATGAACTCTCCCTCTCAATAGGATAGGTATTCTCCATGATCCCAAGCTTGTCTCGGAAGTACAAAAAGTTCCCTCTAAAAAGAGGGTTTGTAAGAATATCAACAATTTGCTCATTAGTGGAGATGTACAAGTGTTTCAAAACTCTTTGTAGCACCAGGCCTTGAATGAAGTGGTATATGATCCCAATGTGCTTCGACTTGTCAACATGGTCATTACCAACACTTGATCAAGATAATCTTGTAAGAAAACTCTGAAGTCATACTGCTTCTCAGCATGCCAATCCAACTGTATACTTGGCCAACTTTTGCCATATTGAGTGTGTGATCTTGATGCATTTAGAGTGGAAAAAGTGGAGGAATCAACTTAGAAGACCGTTTTTACTGGTTGGACCTAGTTTGTAAAAATGTGGTCGAAAACCTTTCAGGAGGCTTCAAATGACGTTTTTTTGGGGGTAAAACTTTGCCGCTCTAGCACAACAATTTTTCATTCTATTATTTATAGAGACTTTTCCAATGATGCAATAAGCACATCAACCAGAGTCTGTATGCAAAAGTTATGGCATTCAAACATTGACCTTCCTATTTTCACACCCATAATTCAGGAGGATGCACGTTAATCTCATTATTCATGGAAAAGGGGCTAGCCAATGTGAAAGACTCTAGAAGAGTCTATATTTTAACTTTGGTTAAAAATTGAGATAGTCAAACTTAGCCACTAGTAGGCTATCAAATTGTGTTATAGTCGGGCCACTAGGAGGAAGAGGCATTTCATTCTTTTGAGTGCATTTGTTCCATAGTTGAGCAAAAATAGCGAAGAGGGATAGGAGGTCGAGCACACAAAAAGGATTTGTGCATTGTAGCAGCCCACGGGCAACAAACCACACTTCTTTGTACTTGTAGCCATATTTCTAAATAGAGAAAGAGAGCGGAGCGACCTCACCTTCCAATCTGTTTTTTCTCCCAAAAGGGTTTCCCAGAGTAAGTCTTGTGTCTAATGTGTGTGTGAGCTTTTATTTTTCTGTTCTCTATTTGTTGCATAAGTTTTATTTGCATACATGCACTATTTACAATGAAATTTACATATCTAGAAATTTAAGAAAAATGTAATAGTATAGAATTTCATATTTCAAATATAATATTATCAAATATGTTGTGACGAACTATTCAGTGGAATATGCACAAAAATTTACAAACAAGTTCCTTTGGGTATTTTGTGGAGATTTGCAGGGGATCTAAATCGGTGGGGCTGAGAATCATAAAACCCTAATCACGGTCGACGAATATGTGAATTACCCTCGTGATCCTATAGAGGTGAGGTTTTTGCGACTAGAACAAATCACAGATATAAATCACAATGTAAACCTCCACATGGCGGCACTGAACAATAAGCTTGGGATATTTGGAGAAGATGGGGGTTCAAATGCAGAGGACAAATTAGAAGGGTGGATCGAGAGATCAAGAAGAAACAGAGAAGTAGCCAAAGAAAGAATCTGGAAAAGATCAACCCAGTTCGAGTGTCATGAACTAATCACAATCCCTGTTTAAAATGGAAGAAAAAGTCGATATCAAGTTTTACCACGGTGAGATCGCGTTCTGAAGTTCAGTCACTGGTTGCAATAATTGGAAGTTATTTCAGTGTCCAAATTGATGAAGGACAAAAGATTTCATTTGCACGACTAAATTTAGAGGGTCATGCATAGACTTGGTGGGAGAGCCACACGGAGACCCTGAGGTTGAGGGAGAGCCTTGGGTGACTAAGTGGGAGGACTTCAAAACCCTCATTAAGTCACAATTTTACCCTATTGGGTATGTAGAGGACCATTGGATCTAGTGGCAGTACTTAAGGCAAAAATCGGGCCAAAGCATGCAAGAGTACACCACAGAGTTCAGAAAGATAGCCATAATGTTGGGTATCTCTCCAAAGAACCAAATGTACTCAAGTATTTGCGGGGGTCTACACTGCCATCGACGGGAGAAAGTGATGTTGATCAAGTCCAAATCCGTGGATGAGGCTTTTGTATAGGCATAATACCTCGAGAACATAGTCCTGAAGAGAGCACAATCAAGTGGATTGAAGCAGGAGGAGCAATAAGATGCTTCTAAGGAGGGGAAGAAGAGGCAAAAAAGGAGGAAAAGATAAAAACATGACAACCACAACACACTAGTGCAAAGATCCCAATAACCACTGCAACCATTGCAACATTGATGACCATAGAGGAGAAGTGTTGGAAGTTGGATCTAGAGCTAAACCTAAAGAACAAAAAGAAATATAATAAGAAGAAGAATCTCATGGTTGTTGATTCGAGCAACCAAGTTGAAAGCAACTTTAACGTGGATGAGAAGATCGTTTGTACATCAATGCAGAAGGAGATGAATCTAAGTAGCTTTAAACAATAGGAAGAGAAAGAAATGACCAAATGCTTCCATATAAAGATAAAGGTCAATAAGACAAAGATTGATGCTTTGTTTGACTTAGGATCATAGATGAATTTCATTGCAGCAGATCTGGTCAGGAAGTTAGGGTTGGAGGCAAGGCATCTCTAGAGGGGTATACTTGGAAACAAAACCAACAAATAAAAAATTTGCTTCATGCATACATGGATGTGTTCTGAGAGCCTAAAGGGTTACCACCTAAGAGGGAAGTGGAGCACGATATCAACGATTGTCGGACTCCCCATTGCCAAACATTGGGTTGTACAGACAGTCTGTTATAGAAGCAAGTGAGGTGAAGAAACAATTGCAACATTTGCTAGAACATGGCGTCATTCGATTGAGTACATAACCATGTGGGTCACCCATTATCATTATGCTAAAGAAGGATGGGACTTGGTAGATTTGTATAGATTACATGGATTTGAAGAAAATCACACTCAAAAATAGGTACCCCTTGCCTAGAATAGATGATCTGGTAGATCAGCTGCATCAAGCAAAATATTTCGCCAAGTTGGACTTGAAGTTTGGATATCACCAGGGCTGAGCCAAAGAAGAAGATACCTAGAAGATTGCCTTCAAAACTAGGAATGGTTTGTATGAGTGGTTAGTCATGTCATTTGGCCTATGCAATGCACCAACTATGTTTATTAGATTGATGAATGATGTACTGCACCCTTTTATAGATTCATTTGTTATTGTCTATTTGGATGATATACTGGTATATAGTGCTACCTGGGAGGAGCACATGTCCCATTTGATGCGGGTTTTGGAAACATTAAAAAAGCACCAACTGCTAGCAAATTTCAAGAAGTGTGAGTTTGCACGACAGTTTTTGGTGTATCTGGGGTAGGCGACAGGTGGAGGAGAGTTGAAGATAGATCTTTCCAAGATGGAGGCCATCATGAAATGGTCGATGCCTACTAATGTTTTTGAGGTTAGGAGTTTCATTGGGGCAACATAATACATGAGGAAATTCATAGCCTTATTTTCAGTGGTAGAAGCATTGCTCCACGCCATAACAACAAGTGGCAAGAGTTTCCAATGGAGAAAGGCTCAACAAAGGGCTTTCGAGGAACTAAAGAAGAAGATCAATCAAGCACTAGTTCTGGCATTTCCAAACTTGCAACAACCCTTTGAAGTGGGGACAGATGCAAGTGGGTATGCTATTGGAGCGGTCTTGATACAGGGAGAAAGGCCTATATGCTACCATTTTGAAGTATTTTATGGGGCAGTTCTTAACTACCCTACCTACGACAAGGAGCTCTATGCCTTGGTGCAAGATGTGAAGAAGTGTAAGCACTATCTGATGGGAAAAGAGACAGTAATCCACACAAATCACCAGTCGTTACGGTACTTGCAGGCCCAAAGTAAGCTACAACAGACCAAACATTACAAGTGGATGTGGTTTCTACAATAGTTTCATTTGGTAATCAAGTACAAGAAGGGTAGCACAAACAAGTTGGTTGGCATGCTTTCAATGCCACCCACACCAAAGATCACAACTTTGGGAACTCTTATGCACATGGAGCCATTCACCCATGATGCATACAGACAGATATATTTAGAGGATGAGGACTTCAAGGAGGCGTTTAAAAAGTTGCAGAGTTAGAGTCAAGTGCATGATGGTAACAACACCGTTGACTACCATCTCCGGGATGGGTTACTCTACAGGTTGTATATTAAGCTATATGTACCTAAAGGTGAGAGATTGCAGCGGATTAGAGAGGCTCACACCTCCAAGGTCGCATAGAACTTTGGTGTAGGGAACACTGTGGCCAACTTGTAGAGGTATGTGTATTGGCCCAAGATGTAAGAACAGATAGCTAGGTTCATAAAATGATGCATGCTTTGTTGTACCAGTGTGCCTAACAACAGGAAATAGGGTCTATATCATCCCTTACCTGTACCCACTTGTCCTTGGGAAAGCATTTCCTTGGACTTTGTGGGAGGTTTACCAACTACTAAGAAGGGACATGACTACCTGTTTGTAAGTTGACAGGTTCAATAAGATGTGTGTTCTGATGCCCTGTAAAAAGACGATTGGTGGGCAAGAAGCAACAAACGTGTTCTTTGGACAGGTCTGGGTACACTTTTGGATACCAAGGAGGATTGTTTCAAACAGGGATACAAGATTTCTCAGTGCATTCTGGACTACATTGTGGGAGAAGAGGACACAAAGTTGAAGATATATACAACATTCCATCCATAGATATATGGACAATGAAAAGTAGTCAATAGGACTTTGGTGCAACTTTTGAGAGGATACAACCAAAAGCGTCTGAAGACCTGGGATGAAAATTTGGTATATATACAACATTCTTACAATAGAGCAATCCACAATTCTATAAGAAAGTCCCCATTTGAAACTTGTTTTGGATATTTGCCACCTTCACCTTTGGATATTGCATATGGGCAACAAGGAGGAGCATGGGAATATCTTACAAGAGATGGCTTGAGGGCTGAACAATTTATAGAGAAGATTAGGCGAATCCATCTACAAGTACAAGAGACACTGCCAAAGTTGCAGGAAAAGTATAAGGTTAGGCATGATTAACATAGAACAGAGAAATTGTTCAAGGTTGGAGACATATTATGGCTACAATTGAACAAGGAGAGGCTACAGGGGCATGGTAAGAAAATCAAGGCTTTGATGTATGGTCCCTTTGAGATACTAGAAAAGGTTGGTCATAATGGTTATCGACTCAATTAACCACCATATATGCGCATTTACTCGATTGTGAATGTAGAGAATTTGAAACCCTATGAGCCTTCCATGCTAGATAAAAAAGAGGAACAAGTCCTACCTTTTGTGGAGGATTTGGCACCAGATGCTTAGGCAGATTCGACAGAAGATATAGTTTTACAGAAGAGGTCCAAAACTACATGATAGGGAAACATGACCTTTGGCAGATTGGGTTGAAATGACAACTTCCAGGCAAAGCTAAATGGTACACCAGGGAGACGATGGAGGAAAAATTTCCTCTCCTCATTCATTAGAAGCTTTTGGGGACCAAAAGCCTCCCAAAATGGTGGGGTTTGATTCATATTGGATAATTATATTGTTTGTCATCCATCTCAATGCATTCAGAGTGGAAAAGGTCGAGGAATTAGCTCACGGGACTATTTTTACTGGCAGGACCTAGTTTGGTAAAACGAGGTCTAAAACGTTTTGGGAGTGTTTTGCAGCTTCAAACAACATTTTTTGCGGGTAAAATTTTTCCACTTGAACTTGACATCTTTTTAAGATATTCTACAGGCAAATATTTTTACAATGACGACGTGTCAATCAGAGTCTGTATGCAAAAGTTATGCCACTCAAAAGTTGACCTTCCTATTTTCACACCCATAATTTGGGAGGAAGCCACATTCATGGAAAATGGGCTAGCCAAGTGATTATGATTTAAAAGACTCTAGAAGGATATATATTGTAACTTTGGTTAAAAGTTGAGGATTTCAAACTTGTTGAATTTTCACGATCTTGGATCTAGGTTAGAGTCTTAAAATCACTGATGCTACTAAACCAAGAATCTCAACCAACAAAATGGAAATATCTAAAGTAGTGAATCACATATGCATGCAAGTATACATAATTTTTAACAAAATTGTACAATATTTTACAACCCAATCTTCATTATATTAAACCATATCTGAATACAACAATCTATGGTGTACAAGATACAATGACAAACTTTGTTGCAACTTCTATGTCGTATCTTATTCGGTCGGTCCTTTGTTCGTGTATTTCCCCTTAGTCCTTCAAAGGACAACACATCGAGACTCCAGGAAGGCTACCACCTAAAATTGCTACAAGTCACTTCTGTTACATGTACATGAGCTGATCCATTCTGCTCTCTAGGCTGGCCAATTCTTGGGCTCCAATCTTTTAGGCTAGCAGTTACCTTTTTCCATCAAAGTGCTGCACTTCCGGCACCAAACTTCACCCAGCTCTCTTCATCAAAGTCAAGATAGCTTGTCTAGGGCTACTTTAAGAAGCCAACACATTGTCGTCCACCAGATCAATGACACCCAATCCTTCACTGCAAGATTTTCTCCTATGAAGGCTCTTGATCACCACATCAAGCCTCCAAATTGGCTCCCACATGCTGCATATATAAATGATCCAAAACTGGTCAACACATTGACCCAACACAAAACACAAATGTGGCTCTAAGTTTGTTGTCTTTCTGCTATTCCTAACTATGATTGGTTAGGGGACCCAACATGCTGCAATAACCCTTAAATAAGTCACCAAACAACTCCTCTTTTGCTGCGACCTAGGCAAGGAATATTCCTCCACATACATGATGTTGTTTTGGAAACTTTGCAGCCCCTAACACTTCTACATTGCCCCGTTTTGGAGTGGCTAGGCCTGCGACCTACCACAGTCCTGTGTTGCCACCTACAACCCACCCAAAAAAAACTTACATTGCCTCTTTCCTCCCCCCAACAGAACTCCTCTACCTTGACCTTCTAGCAAGGATCCTTGTCCTTCCCTCCATTTCCTTGGATGCATGAGATACCCTTCAAACAATCCTCCAAACTCTTCGCTAGTCTTGCCTCCTAGTTGCGAACCAAAATAGAGGGTGTCTCCTCTTTAATGAGCTATTCTATTGTGTTTTTGTTGCACAAGTGGATGCTCAAATGCCGCCTCCTCACCTCTTACTTATACACATAATAGGGCTCCTCCAAAAAGCCATACTTGGGGCTTGTACAATTGTCACAAGGCTAAATAACATTAAGCTAACCTTGACACTTCTTGTGCAAACCCACACTTTGAATTCAAAAATTCATAACTTCATTTCTGTAACTCCAATTTGAGTGATATTTGAAGTGTTGGAATCAGCTTGCCAAGCTCTATCACCTCATATTATCGCGTGCTCAAATTCTTCATGGTTTTGGACCAAATCCTGATGGGTTCAAAACCCCACGCTTGGGTTACAAGACCACAAGTGACTCTTGTGGCGCTTTTCCCACCAAACCATGAACCCTAGGGCTTGGAGTACCTCCCAAGCTACTCAAAAATCAACACTCCCTTTTAGCGAGGGAGGTAGTTCCAAGACTAGGAAGTAACTCATAGGGCTTGGAGTACCTCCCAAGCTACTCAAAAATCAATGCCCCTTTTAGCGAGGGAGGTAGTTCCAATACTAGGAAGTAACTCATCATCATCATCACTACTCGCAACACTAGCCCAATTCTTAGCACTCATAATTGTAACAATCCCTATTTTGTGAACTATGCCTCTCTCAGAAGTGTCACTGTCACTGTTGGAACCACCCTACTTATTCTTCTTATCCTGTAATGTCTTCCACTCTCTCCATGATTCCTTCTTGGAAGCTGTAGGAGCACCCTTGCTCCTCACTGAACACACGCTCTTCTTGAACTGCAAAGTCTCCCTTTGAATCTGCAAGCTCCCTCTAGAACTTGACTCCCTCTAAGTCTCTGGAATCTGGACCTTCTTCTAGGGAACCTGTACTTGCTCCTCTAAAGCCTGCACCTGCATCTGCTTCTTTGGAACCTACAACTGCTCCAGTTGCTTCTTCTTTCCATGATCCACAAGCTTGCCCGTCAACTTATAGAGATGATGCTCTCTAAGTCAAAGTACAATCCCATCGGACTTAGAGCCTCGAGGTCTGAGTCTTGCCTTCTATCCTATAACAAGAGCTCAAATCCCTTATTCTTGATCTCCGAGACAAAAATCACGCTATATATGAGTCCTGGTACGAACAGTACATCCTAGACCCGCATCACTCGTCTTGTCTCCATTATGAGTGGCACAACGCATGATCCTCGGATCTCCAACTAACTCTTGTTGCCCAACACCATGTGCAACTTCGAGTCCCATTCAACTAGAGTCTCAACACTGTCCACATGGTCATATGCTTCGACGCAACACTGTCCACGTACTATCCATCCTCATCAACAGTACCTTGTGAGAAATGAGAGATTATAACAAAGTCCTCCTCCTCTAATCTCTTGGTGAGATCATCTATCTTAGCAAAAGTGGCAACACTGGCAACCTAATTCCCTTTCTTCTTCTCGTCATCTCCCTTCTTCTTCATTGGACATCTCGACAAAAAATGACCTATCTCACCACAGTTGAAACACGTAACTTTACTAAAGTCCTTCTTCTGCTTACCCTTCATTTGTGCTGCTAGTTCGATGTCGTCCTCTACCCTTTTCGTCGGATGAAGATCATCGTCTCGCAAGTCTTCTTGAATGAAGTCGTCCCATAACCTATTCCAGTCTAGAAACTTCTCTCTGGCAACAATCCCTTTGATGAAGGGATTCCATTCCTCGGTGAACCCTTCCAAAGCAATCCTCACCATATCAGAATCTGAAATAGTCACACTGACGACAACAAGCTCATCTTTAACGTTTGAAAATCTCGTCTGGTATGAAGTCATGCCTTCACTCTTTATCATCTTGGTGGACTTCAACTTATCTTCCAATACCAGTACCCGATTCTCGTTCTTATTGTGGAACAAATTCTAAAGAGCCATCCACATCTCATGTGCGGTGTTCTTCCCAGACAGATGAGGTATTGGGGCATCCTTCACACCATCAAGGATGGTCAATCTCGCCCTCATATCCAAATCTTCATATATTTCCATCTCCTTAGGGTTGGTTGGTTTCTTGACGACTTTCTTGGCAAATTCCCAGATCTTGTTGACCTGCAAGACCAACTTGATCCTTTCTTTCCATGGACTATAGTTGGAAAACCCTTACAACCTGTCCTCATACCGAATACCAGCCTACAACTTCGACATTGTCACCTACAATGTGACCAACTCCCTCTTATGTTATACTTTGTCGTGCACAACTTTGATTCACTAACTTCCAAAGTAGCTCAAACACGATCTGATACCATGTTGAATTTCAACGATCTTGTCTCTAGGTTAGAGCCTTAAAATCATAGATGCTACCAAACCAAGAATCTCAACCAGAACTACTTTGCACAACGGAAAAATCTAAAGCAGTGAATCACACATGCACAAGTATACACAATTTTTAACAAAATTGCACAACCCAATCTTCGTTATATTAAACCAAATCTGAACAATACAACTGTCTATGGTAAACAAGATACAATGGCAAACTTCGCTACAACTTCTATGTCATATCTTTCCCTGCCGGTCCTTCGCTCCCTTACTGCTCACTAGCTGCCCCTTAGTCCTTAAAAGGACAACACATCAAGACTCCAGGAGGGATGCCACCGAACATTGTTGCAAGTCACTTCTGCGACATGTTCACGGGATGATCCAATTTGCTCTCTAGGATGGTCAATTCCCAAGCTCCAATCTTCCTGGCTAGCAATCACCTTTTTCCATCAAAGTGCTACACTTTCAACACCAAACTTCACCCAACCTTCAACTCTCTTCGTCAAGTCAAGATAACTTGTCTAGGGCTACTTTGGGTAGCCAACACACTGCCCTCTACTAGATCAATGGCACCCAATCCTTCACTGCAAGATTTGCTCCTATGAAGGTTCTTGATCACCACATCAAGCCTCCAAATTGGCTACCATGGGCTGCATATATAAATGATCCAAAGTTGGTCAACACATAGACCCAACAAAAAAAAAAATGCTTCTCTAAGTCTGTTGTCTTTTTGTTGTTCCTAACTACTAGTTAGGGCACCCAACATGCTGCAACAACCCTTAAACAAGTCAAAAACTCTTCTTGTGCTGCGAACTAGGCAAGGAATGTTCCTCCACACACTTGTTGTTGTTTTGGGCACTTTGCAACCCTAACACCTCCACGCTACCCTATTTTGGAGTGGCTAGGTCTACGGCCTACCATAGTGCTGTGTTGGCACCTACAACCCACCCAAAATAACCTTGCATTGCCTCTTTTCTGCCCCCAATAGACCTGCAACCCAACTCCTCTACCTCGACGTTCTAGCAAGGATCCTCTATCTTCCCTCCAACTCCTTGAATGCCTGAAATAGCCTTCAAATAGTCCAAATTCTTTGCTGGTCTTGTCTCCTAGTTGTGGCCCAAAAAAGAGAATGTGTCCTCTCCAACAAGCTGTTCTATTGTGTTTTCGTTGCACAAATGGATGTTCAAATGCCGCCTCCTCACCTATTATTTATACTCAGCCAACGCCTAGAGGAGCTAAGGGGAATTTGGGCCAAAATTATGAGGTCAACATTTGGCCAATTCCTTTGTGAGTTTTTTTCTAGGTTTAGGCCAAGGAGCAAGGAGATGAAATCTCATAATTTTCTAAGCATAACCAGTGATTCCAACCCCTCGAATTCAACAAGAAAAATAGTTTTCTGGCACAATGTAGTTCAATTTGGTGCAGCATTCTTCAGTTCAACATTTTCTCACCTGGATTTTGTCAAGCTTGTCCATTAAGACAAGCCTAGCTACACCATTCTATTTTGCTAATGTATTTTTCTCTTGAAGAAGTAATAAAATGGCTCAACAGTTCTCTATTTCCAGTGTTTGCATGGGTGCTTAATGCATATTTCGTTTTCCTGATCACTGGATTGTTTGTATGCCTTGTATATCACTTACATTCTTATTTAGGATCATTACAAACCTCCTATTGAGAAACCAACAACTATGATCTAATCACAATCCATGGCTAATATAATCTTGATCCCATAAGTCTCTAGTGCATAATCAATTTTCTTCAATTAATTTGATTTAATTAACCAGTTTTCCTAAGTTAGGAGAATTTTAATAATTGGTCAATTCACTAATTGAGGTGTTTTTAAGGTGTTCTTGAGAAACATTTTTTAGGTTATGGAGATCATGTGTTCCTTAGCCTCATAGACACCATAGAGACTAGAACACTTGTCCATTTCTATAAGAAACTAACATGTACCACAAAGATTCAACCTCCTTGCACAAAGAAGAATCACAGATACCTCAACCTTTTCCTTTGATGATTCACCATAGAAAGTCAAATACTTTTCACATAGAAGAATCACATACACGTGGCTACTTTCCACAGAGAAGAATCACAAAAAGCTAGACTACTTTTGCATAGAGACTATCACAAGGAACTCAACCTTGTTGCATAGAAAACTTCAACTTCCTTTTACAAAATTAGTCTTGTATTTTGATGTATGTAACTAATTCCTTATCCTCTTTGGTTTGCTCCTTGTTGTGCTTCATATGGCTACAAGAATTATATACTTTATGGTTAGATCAAATGGTACTTGAGAAGTGGATGAGTTCCTTATATACAGTGAACACTAGGCCGAATAGGTGCCATGAATAACTGGGCCGACTTGAAGAGAAGAGGGCCGATTTGGACTATTTGTGGTGCCAAAACAAGAATTTAATTTGTCTTTTGATAAATACAAAAATAATTTAATTTTTCTTTTGAGCATGAAGAACATGCTTTACATATCAAAAATATATTATGAAGACTAACCATAGCTACAAAATTCTACAAATAGATTTGTCTCTTTCCTTTTCCTAAGGAATACTAGGAGGAGCAAACTCTTGAAGGTATTAGTAACCCATCAACCACTTTGTCAAAGTATCGAGGGATACCAAGAGAGGAAGGAAAACTTCATATCCACGAATCTTTGTTAACATGAATATCTCCCAACCTCTTCTAACATCCATCGCTATTCACTATTAGTATAGTATTTGGAAGCAATCTATGGATTATGAACAAATCCCCTTTAGATGCAGAAGTTGTCATGAAAACAAGCATCTTATTAGGGACTATCCAATGAATACCAAAGAATCATTTGAATAAAATTCTTCTTAGAAAAAGCTAGTTGATTTGAGAAATGTCCCCCAAAGAATAAGAAATTTGAGTCTCGAGGGTACCTCATATCTTAACTAGATCACTAGATCTAAAAATAGGTTTAAGTCTCTCTTCTATCTACAGGAGGCTCTAAAGAAAGTCAACATTCAATAAAGCATGCAATCAGTAGAAGGTAATCCCATAACTCCTAGGGGATGTGCAAAAGTCTCTTGAAGAGAACTTGCAAAATCCATTACCACATTATCTCTCCTTTAGAAGAAGATGAAGTAGAAGCCCTACTAGAAGATATGGATCTAGATGACCTACGACTGATTGGCCTTGTAGCAGAAAGGCATGGAAAAGATGTGAAGGACATGCCAGATCATGAGGCTAGGATTATGTATAAATCCTATATTCAAAGCATGCAATTGACTATAGTTTCTCACAATTTGGTCTTGGGGTTCAAACGATGGATTTCAAGGTGGTCTCTAGGTGATCTAGATTCTCTCAACTACCAGAATTAACCAAGAGCTTTTACTTCTGTCATGTTAGCAGAATTGCATGTGAAAGAGTATGAAAAACCACCTATGCATAGTTTAAAGAAGAGGAAACATAAAGACAACCATCAAATCAAAACACACACAAGTTGATAACGGAGTTCACCCAGTGTGGGCTACGTGACTGGGCCCGGTGTCAAGCGTGGGAAGATCGCTTCATTAATTGTTGCAAGATGATGATGAATACATGAGGTGTTCTTTGCCATGCAAGGAAGAACTCCCTTAAATAGAGTGGCATGCCTCTCCACAAGATTCTCTTCCAATAAGAACTCTCACTTATAAAAGCTCTTCATTAGCATGACAAGATACTAAAATCTCACATGAAGTGGCATACAAGGATCCTCCAACATAGTAGAAAACAAAGATCTCAATCATGAAAACATCATCTCAACAAAAATCAAAGAAGACATAACATCAATGCATCTTATACCTCCACATCCATGGATGGCCTGAAAATGCACACCTCTGCTGAGGAAACAGACTACACAATGAATTCCTAGAGAAACATCGTGAAATATGACTGTAAAATTGACCCTTCTGACTCGATCAAATTTGGGCTCCCAAGGAACCTTAAAGATTCTCCAAAGATTCGTTTCTGTGGGATGACTAAAATTTGACTGCTTTGATGAAGAAACTGATCACACCATCACGTTCCTTGTGAATAACTGAGAAAAATGAGTTTAAAGTCTACCTAGTTTTGAAACTATCATTTTTCAGGGCTCTAGGGAATCTTTTAGATTCCTCAAGATTCCACAAAGATTCTTTTCTGCAGATTGACTAAAATTTTTCTACTCAAAAGAGGAAACTGATTACATGGTTAGAAAAACTGAGAAAAATGAGTATAAAGTTGGCATACTTATATCACCTTCAAAAATTGGCCTCTAGGGAATCTTTTAGATTGCATGCAGATTCATGCATCATGGTTCCACCTTCATAGTTCCACCTTCATCATTCTCTCTTTGGAAAATCCGCTGCTTAGACTAGAAAACCGTTCGCACCATTGGATTCTTGGTGAAATTCTGAGTAATTTGAGTATAAACTTAGCATAATTCTAACACTAAAAATTTGGCCTTAAGGGAATCTTTTAGATTCATGGCATATTCCCTCATGTTAGGGTTCTGCTCCTTGGTTTCTGTGCCAGCTTAGGGTTCCACCTATGCATTGGACTCTATGCTAGCTCCGAGTTCCACCTATGCATTGGGTTTTGTGCTTGGCCTCCTCTCTTGGTCGAATGACAAATCTGAGTTTTTATAAAAACATTTAGGCAGATTAACCAATGCACTGAGTTGGTCATCCTGGTTGGCGAAATTAAAATTAAAAATCACAGTTGGGGTGAACTGGGTTCCAAACCCATGTGGGAATCCAGTTTTGGTTTAGAGTGATTTTTTTTTAAACAATGCGTTTGTTTTGTGGTTATTGTTTTAAGTTTTGGGGTTGCCCTTTGGTGGGCCGACCCACCGGGCCGGGCGAGTTCGAACCCACCAGTTCCTCATTTGGCATGCCATTGTTAACGCTGACCAATATATATATATATAATATATACTACACACCATACACATACACAACACACACACACCACACATATAATATATATATATACATACACATACATACATATACATACATAATACAACACAGCACACACACACATATATACACACAACACACACACACAACACACACACACACACACATACACACACCACACACATATATATATATTATATATAATATATATATATATTATATACACACACACACACACCACACACACACACACACACACACATATATATATATATATATGTTGATTAGGGGTAGCGGGCTCTGCCACCCCATTCTTATATTTATATTTTTTATTTTATATAAAGAACACAATGGTAAAAAACAACTGAACAAATTTTAAGGGTTACCAGTAAAATTAAGTAGGTGACAATTTCGCCAGTTCTGACCGCCAGAAATTGTCGTCACAAAGTGCCAATTTTTCGCCTCGTTAATTCTCGCCAAATTTAGCATCTCTGCCAAATTTAGCCCGATTCCAAATTTAGTTGCCGCTCTCCTAACTTTAGCCAAGGGGCCTTGTGAACCAATACTTTGACTGGCCATAACTTTCACATACGATGTTGGATTGAGGCATTGTTTGCACCGTTGGGAAGCTTGTGACAAGCTCTTAGATCTAATCATAGTTACATTGCAATCCAAGAACTTTGATTTTTGATCATTTTCAAAGCGACTTTTGATTTCTGAGTGTTTCTAGAGCCACCTAGACCATTCCTCCCCATTGAGGAGGTTTTGGTTCTCCAAAAGCATGAACACAATATGCAATAGTTGTACTCCCTTATATGCACAACAAGTTCCCTGACATGCCACACATCCTTCTCCTTCACCTTTGTTCTTTGAAGCTATAAGTGATGAACTGACACCTGCATTCTATGCAAACATGTGGTACAATCTTTGCAAAATACATGTTCTCCTACAATAACAAACATGACCCAAGAAAAATCCATACTGGCCAAGGTTTTGTAACACACACTCTTTGGTCAAGTTTACATAATAGAAACAAATACCCCAGCTATCAACAAAAGGGCCAAAAACATCATCATGCTTCTTTCATAAGTGATGGAAAACCCATCATCACTTTTACATGCATTTCACAATATATGATTTACAATAAGATGGTCATGACAAACTATTGTATATAATAAAACCATCTCTCACTCATCAAAGTGAATGGGTCATCATCTTGGAGCTGATTCGCTTATTGAACAACTTTTCCAACTAGTTCCTACACGGGTAATTTTCCTTTGAGACACTGCTCTGGATGGAGCCTCCAACAAGTGGTTCTCTAATGTCCATCTCTGTTGTAATGGTTGCAAAACATCTTCTTCCTCCAGACCTACTTAACCTTCTCCCTTCCCTAATTTGGAGAAGGCCTCTCATGTCTTGCCCTATTTCTTGTTGCCATTCTTTTCTAGCAGTCGACAACCACATGGTTATACAAGCCACAAAAACTATATGGTTTTTTATGCCACAAATTCTGTTCATCCTTAACAATGTGCTTGTAATCAAAATGAACATTAGTATAATGATACTTTTTATACCTCTCTTGGCTATTTCTCGTGCAATCCTGGCAATGAGAGCTTGCCTTAGCTCTTCCTCTGTAATGTGCACTGTCATGGGAGGATTGTGATGTGTTCTCATCACCCTCTTTCCTCGATGGTTTCGACAATGGCTTGGAAGCTTCTTCTACCTTCGAACACTCTCCTTCAGTGTATCCCAATCCTACAAATGGAGGTCTTTGTACAACCTCCAATGACCGCATCATTCCTTGGCCATTAAAACTATGTCCTCCTCTTTTATATCTCGTCTTGGTAAGGAGTCTCATGCCAGTTACTGAAATTAGTACCTTAAGGCTTCCAACAGAAATAACATCATGTGAAAATGAAACTAAAGAATTGCCAACATTGTTTACCTCAACTGTCGATTTAGAAACAAGTGATGATGGCTTTGCTAAGCCTTCATTATGCTTCAAATTTTCCAAGGCCTCTTCCATGGCTCATAATTGAAGTTGCAATCTATGCTTCTCCTCTTCTACTTCTTGTAGAAGTCTCTTCAATTCAACATTCTCTGCTTAAAGGCTCTCATTGATCTCTTCATTTGAATGATGAGAAGAAGATGAAGATAACGTATATTCAATCGATCATGGAGATGGAGCATTGTCCTTTGCTCTCTCTTTCTCATGTTCCTCTTTTTCCATTTTCTCCTCATAATTTGCATACATTATATCTACCATTTTTGACATCTTGTAGAAGGCCTCATAGAGATTTCTGTGATCCTCCATTTATTTCCTTGTTGCACGCTCAATGTTTGGTTATCATTCACACTTGTAATTGGCATCAGTAAAAAGACCACTCTGATACCGAAATTGATTTGTATTCTATTAGCTATCAAAATTAATCAAATATCTTTTACTTATGTTAGTTAGTAGAATTGCATGTGAAAGGGTATGAAAAACCACATGTGCATACTGTAAGAAGAGGAAACATAAAGACAAATATCAAATCAAAACACACACAAGTTGATAATGGAGTTCACCCAGTATGGGTTCGATGTCAAGAGTGGGGAGGCCGCTTCATTAATTGTTGCAAGATGATGATGAATACATGAGGTGTTCTTTGTCAATGCAAGGAAGAACTCCCTTAACTAGAGTGGTATGTCTCTCCATGAGATGCTCTTCAAATAAGAACTCTCACTCATAAAAACTCTCCATCAACATGACAAGATACCAAACTCTCACATGAAGTGGCATACAAAGATCCTCCAACATAGTAGCAAAGAAGGATCTCAATCATCAAAGCATCATCTTAACAAAAATCAAAGAAGACATGACATCAGTTCATCTTATACCTCCACATCTGGGGATGGTGTGAAAATGCACACCTTTGTTGAACAAACAAACTGCACAATTGAATTCCTAGTGAAAAATTGTGAAATCTAATTGTAAACTTGACCGCTTTCTGACTCAATCAAATTTGGGTTCCTTGGGAATTTAAAGGTTCCCCAAAGATTCTCTTCTGTGCACTGACTAAAATTTGGCTGCTCAGATGAAAAAAATGATCACACCATCACGTTCATTGTGAAAAACTGAGAAAATGAGTATAAATTCAACGTGGTTATGAAACTGTCATTTTCGGGCCTCCCGTGAATCTTTTAGATTCTTCAAGATTCCATAAAGATGCTTTTTCTGTAGATTGACTAAATTTTTTCTGCTCATTTGAGGAAATTGATTACATTGTAAGACTCTTTGCGAAAAAATGAGAAAAATGAGTATAAAGTCGGCATATTCCTTTCACCTTCAAAAATTGGTCTCCAGGGAATCTTTTATATTCCATACAGATTCATGCGTCATGGTTCCACTTTCATGGTTCGACCTCCATCATTCTATATCTGGAAAATATGCTTCTTATATAAGAAAATTGTTTGTACCATGACTTGCGATGAAATTATGAGTAATTTGAGTAAAACTCGGTGTAATTTTGACACTGAAAATTTGGCCTCAAAAGAATCTTTTAGATTCTTGGCATATTCCCATGCGTTGGGGTTCTGCTCCTCGATTTCCATGCCCACTAAGGGTTCTATCTCTGCATTGGGTTTCATGCTCAACCTCCTCCCTTGGTTGAATGGAAAATATGATTTTTTATAAAAACATTTGGGCGAATTAACCAGCGCGCCCTGTTGGCGCTACTAGTTGGCGAAACTTAAATTAAAAAAATTACAGTTGGGGTGGGTCGAGTTCAAACCTTGCAACTAGCTACCCGTTGTCGGGTCCGGTGGGTTCGAACCCCACTGGTCCCTCATTGGCATGCCGTTGTAATGACTCGCTGAATGGCCATTACATATATTATATATTATATATATGTTGGTTGGGTTGGGACCACCACCCCATATATATATATAATATATATATATATATATATTATATATTTTATTATATAAAAAACACAATGGTCAGAAACCACCGAACAAATTTTAAGGGTTATTGGAAAAATTAAGTAGGTGACAATTTTTCCATTTTTGGCCACTAGAAACTGTCGCTGCAAAGTGCCAATTTTTTGCATCGTTAATTTCCACCAAATTTGGCATCTCTGTTAGATTTAACCCAACACTAGCCAAGGGGCCTTGTGGACCAAAACTTTGACTGACTATAACTTTCACATACAATGTTGAATTGAGGTGTTTTTTGCGCTTTTGGAAAGCTTGCGATGAGCTCTTTGATATGACCATAGTTTCATTGCAATCCAAAAACTTTGATTTTTGAGTCTTTTAAAATTCACTTCTAATTTATGAACATTTCTGGAGCCACCTGGATCACCAGGAAAAACAAAGAAACCAAAAAAGGATGTTACAAGGGCAATAAGGCACTGATCCAAGAAGATGGCAAACACTTAGTTAACTTAGGAAATGTCATCCAAATGTCTGAGCGAACAGGAACACAACAAATTACAGATATAACCATACATATCGAGATGCAACATAAATAATACTTTATTTCATTACTATAAAATATTGAAATATGCTTACAAACAGAAATGGAAATAAAATAGCTAAGGCAATGGTAGCTTATCTTTGAGAAAAGATGTGGAAGGTACCTGCCTCTGAACTGTGTTACAATGAGGCTCGAAGACCTATTTATTATTGAGAAACAATGGAAAACCCTAAACATCCAAAAACCTAACCCTAGAAGATGAAATGCCAAACTGTGGGCCCCTTTTGGGTAAATTGGTACATCAACTTCCTAGGGTCGTAACTTTGGCATACGATCTCCATTTGACGTGCACAATATATTGTTAGAAAGATCTATTTGAGAACTACAACTTTGGGAAGAGCAACAATAGTCTATGGACTCAAGTTGCTCCTAGTTTTCCCAAAAAACGTCGTTTAGGGCCTCAAAACGGCTCCAAAAGTTTAGGGCTCGAAAAACTGCTAAAAATAGTAAACTATGCTACAATTAAGGAAATTGAAAAGATGAAAGAAAAAATGGTGGGGGTCCAAGTGGAATTGGCGGGTGGCTACCAATATCCACCTGGATCATTCCTCCCCCCTTAGGAAGCAATGGTCCCCATTGCGTTGAGTTCCTCCATAAGATGAGGAAACTTATGCTAAACTTGGTCCCTGGTGAGCCACTTGCCCTGGTGAAGGAGTTGGTCTGCTTTGAAAAATTGATACAGTTGGATATTCCGCTGGCGAGTGTGCTTGATCTATGTGTCCATGATCAGATCAGTTGCAAATTGTTCCATGCTATCTCGATTTAACTTTGTGGGTGTGAGATGTTTTGTAGTGTCGGATGTGTCTAGTAATGGTGGAAAGTATGGCCAAAGGCGGTCCACATTGAACACTCGGTGCAGGCCAAGGAATGGGGGAATGTTGAGCTCAAATGCATTATCTCCCATGGCCTTGGTAATGGTGTGAGGACCATATCAGAGTGGTCTAAGTTTCTGATAGGCTCCGGTAAAGCATTCCTTTTGTAATGCAACCAGACTTTATCACCCACCTAAAACTTGTGTGGCACTTGATGTTGATCATGTTGCTGCTTGTACTTGGCATTTGATTTCTCCATAATGTTGTGGACCTACTGGCGAATATGTTGAATGTGTTCAATGAAGCTGTTTGCCTTATCTGTTTTGGACTAAACATGAGTCGAATCTGGGTGAGTAGCTGCAAATGGCATGGCCACATCAATTGGACATAGTGCTGGAATCCCAAGCCCACCTAAAAAGGGCGATGGCCAGTCGAGTTGTGGAGAGCCCAGTTATAGCTGTGCTGAACATAGAGGAGGCTCTCATCCCATGTGTGTGGATGCTTTGAGTTGTACATGCACAAAATGTGTACGATCATCCTGTTGACAACCTCTGTCTGGCCATCAGTTTGGGGATGGAATGCTATGGACTTAGTGAGTTTCATGTCCAACATCGACCAGAGACTAGACCAAAATGTACTGAGGAATCTGCTATCCCGATATGAGATGATAGACTGTGGGATCCCAAAGTGTACCCACACTCGTTCAAAGAAGAGTTTAGCAGTGGCTTCTGCTATGATATTCTTCTTGCAGGCCGCCATAATGGCCATCTTTGAGAACCTGTCGACGACCACAAAAACACAGTTGTTTCCATGCTTAGTACAAGGAAGGCTTGACATGTAATCCATGGAGATGGATTCCCAAGGTCGACTAGGGGTAGGTAGTGAGGTATAAAGGCCTTGCTTCTTGATGGTCGATTTGGCAATGGCGCAGGTAGTGCATGATCTGACGTACTTCCCGACATCCTGTCGAAGATTCGGCCAATAGAAATACTTTTGTAGTATTGCCACTGTTTTCTCGACCCCAAATTTCCCAGCAGCCCGAATGTAGTGTGCTTCCCAAATCATCTTGGCACACTCGCTTGAAGGAACACAAAGGTGACCTAGGTGGCATAACAGGGCATCTTGGAGGTGAAAATTTGGAACATGCTAACCCTTCAAGTGTGTCTAGTATGTGTGGCCGAATTCTAGGTCACTTTTGTAGAGAAGTGGCTAATCAAAAGTCTCGTGCCCACAAGAGTTGAGCACGGTGGTTAATGCCATGATTGGTGGTCGAATGAGGCAATATGCAACATTATTGGTGATGCCCTTCTTATACTTGATATTCAAATGGAACTATTGCTGGTATGTGGAACACTTCTGATGGTGATCTTTCTGCAATTTCCCTTGGGTCAGTATGAACTGCATGGGCCGGTGGTCTGTGTGGATGATCGTTTCCTTCCCCAAAATGTAATGCTTCCATTGTCGGTAGGCCTGCACAATGGAATACATATCTTTTTCATAAGTGGGATACTTCTGGACTATTTCTGAAAGTGTCTGACTGTGATATGCCATTGGATGCCCATGTTGAGTAAGGACTGCCCCAATAGCATAGTCAGAGGCATCTGTCTTGACCTCAAATGGTTGTTGCAAGTCGGTAATGCGAGCACTGGTGCCGAGCAGAGGTGATCTTTCAACTCTATGAATGC